>JAANSO010003652.1:0-11115 GCA_036507315.1 Lepidocyrtus fimetarius | reverse complement strand
GACAAAGAAGATGTACCAGGATGATTGCCAAGATGAGGCAAGTGAACAAGATTGTCAATGTCTTGAAGTTCCGAATACAAATGATCCGAAAAAGGCTGTCGAGCTTTCTATAGGTAAATTTCGACACACATGAAATGAAATGGAAAGCAAGAAAAAAGTCAAATGTAAAATAACTTGCATTTAATATTTGAATTATCGTTAGTGATACTTATGGACCAGGATGAAAAGTCTTGCCCGCCGCCTCCGCCTCCTCCTTGCCCTCCACCATGTTGTCCACCATGCTGCTGTCCTCCATGTTGCATGCCAATGTGCTGTTGTCCTTGCCCACACAGAAGTCCTTGTGGGGCAGCTCCAACCCCTCCTTGTTCAGCTCCAACTCCAACTTGTACATCTACCGGAACTGATCCTTGTTCTTCACCGTGTGGTGGAAAAAATAAGCCAATTTCTATTTGCGTAGATACCAGAGGAAGACGAGATCCGTGCAGGTCAAGTTCTCCTGGAGTGAGGAGTACCCAGTCCTCTACTGGATGTCAAACAGTAGCTCAGCAACATTGTCAAACGGATGCTTGTTGTCTCCCTGGTATGGGACGTTCGACAGGTTGTCAAGCAGAGAGTCGGGGAAGACAGGGAACTGGGTGTCAAACAACAAAGCCTTGTTGCCAGAAGGCGGCTGTTTGTCAAACTGGCGATAAGAAATGCTGCAAACCAAAAGAAAAGGGTGAAGGTCCAGCTCCAGCTCCAGTTTGCGGTAAGTCTCATGAAAAAGAAACAGAATAGTGATCTTCAGATAGTATTTGAAAGCGATTCTTTTTTGATTTGATGTAAATCTAAAATTCCAGCTCCAGCTAAGAAAAAGAAACGTCAAAAGCATAAACATAGAGGGACTTGTAAAGGACCACGACCAACCACCCCTGTTGAACAAATTAATTTTACAGATTGCCCTGGCCCCCCGCAGACATTTGTGCAATACTTTTTAAAGAGTGAATGTGGAGGTCCATTAGTTGTTAATCTTTCGGAAGTACATGACCAATCCTTTAATATCTTACTCCATAGTACTGTGGCCTATTTAAAATGTACTTTAAATATTTCGTTTCTTTTTGCTTTAACTAAATAGACAAAGCTTCAGTACGAGAAGCAATGTAAGATGAAACTGTCAAAGCTGCAAAAACATCTACGATTTAAAGCACAGGATTTCTTTCTTCAAGTTATCGATGCGATAAACGTGAGCTTGATTATTTACTCATTCTTGCATATTAATTTTTTTACAATTTACCAAATTCAATTTTTTTTTCTTAAAATTCAGACAAGTACTCCGGATACGCAACATACGGAAATCAAACATTTTCATGTAATGAAATACATTCATCCTGTTCTTGCAGGCTTACATATGGAGGCAGTTCACGAAAGCCACACAGTACATAGAGTACGAAATAAAACTCCAATTTATCTATTTAAAAAGATTTCATACCATCATTAATCAACCATGTAAATTGTTTTAAAATGGTAATTTTAACTTTGCAGTTATCAAAAGTATATTCTTAAAGTTTGCAAAGCAATGGAAGACCGTATGAAAGCTAAGCAAATGGTTGATCCTACATGCATGGTAGAACTTGAAACTCAATTATTGGTAAGAAACGGATTTCAAGCTATTGGATCGGGTTTCAACCAATTACTTATTTATTTTTTGACATTTTAGGCTGGCATAGTGGCTCGATTTTTTCCCTTTTTCATAAAAATTAAGGAGCTCCTACTCGCTGTTGCAAACAAAGGAGAAATGAATAGTGAACTTACTCCTGAGGAGTTTTCAAAGCAAATGAGGAAGTAAGTGTAAACCATGATTTCGAAAATCTTTATAAAGATAAAGAAGGCTGAATAATATATTTAATTCTTTGGGAATTTTTATGCAATTTTAGGATGATGTTATGTGCTTACGTATGAAATTGCTTGTATTGACAATACTTTCACCAATACATTGACTAGTATGAGCTACTTGCCTAATACGGACGTTCAGGAATCATTCCGTCAACAACTAGTCCTGCGGAGAAAGCACGCTAGACATGCCATCAAATGGGCAGCCAGGTGTCTCGCGACGTTAATCTTGTATTACTACATTGGAAATATACAGGAAGCTTGATTCACTATACAATGAAAAATTGAAGTACTGAAATTTCTCAAGGGACAATGGATTCGATAAAAATTGTTGAGTTAATATCTAAAGAATACTAACAACAATAAAATTAAATTGAGAAGTCAAATCTAAGCTTGTGTTACTTCATTCTATGCACGAGGTTTGTTGGTTTGATCGCACGACATGCTTTTATCACTTAAATTAATTTAATCACTTTTAGTGGTAGCTTACTTGCATACAAAATTAGAAACATTTAATGTTTATCAGTCATTATACTAACATACATCGGTTTCAGTTCTTATTTGTTTATTAGAGTTTGTACATATTAAACGGTATTTTACATACTATGGTTAACAGCTAAGAAAAGGTTTGCCCATCCCATAAGTTTCTTGATGAGGTATCTTAAATTTTCATTTTGATTCCCACACAAGTTGAAAGACAATTGTTTATAAGTTATGAAGAGACAAACAGGAAATATTTAAAAGAAGTTTTGAAACATGTAACATGTTCAAGAATAAAAACAAATACTTTTGCTTAAATGCCTAAATTCAATCGAAGTAGAAGTTTTAAGTTTTTTAAAAACTTGGAAGTGAAACTAAAAATGATTATTTTTTATAAAACAGGTATGATTATTATGATAATTTTTATCACAGAGCAGTTGCAAAATCCCATGAATTTTACGAATTGAAAATCAGTCGGCAGTTCCTAGGAAAAAACGCTCGAGGAACCATTTTTAATTTTAACTAGTAGATCTACTTATTCTTCCCGAAAACTCCACCTTATGCAAGTCCCCAAAGAATTTATGTTCTGCAGCAGTTTTTGCAGAAATACGAGCACCTGGATCATACGTTAGCATTTCCTAGAGATTGGAAGAAAATACGTAAGATTTTGAATTTTAATTCAGGGCATTATTGATTAAATATTATGAAAGTTGATCAGTACGGCTATTTTTTATAATTTACCGTTAATAGCTGTAGGCCATCCGGGCAGTTTGCCAACTGAGGAACGAACTGTTGTAGTGGTTGACGTTCCCATCTTGGAAAACAAGGCTTGTAGTCCGGCAGATGACGAATTCCTGGCCAACTCTTATCATCTGGGGTTCCAAGGGTTCGAAATATTCTAAATAATTGATCAATCTCGGAGTCTCCAGCAAACAACGCCTTTTTAGTTAGCTAAAAAAATTGCAACAACCAAATTGCTAATATGTGGAATAAAAATTAAACATCAAAGAGTATATATATATTTACCATTTCTGCGAATATACATCCAACACTCCAAATATCCACAGTAGTAGAATAATATTTAACCCCCAACAGAATCTCTGGAGCTCTATACCACAATGTAATCACCTAATCAAACAGTCAAAAGATTAGTTTCATTTTTGAAAAACAAATAATTTTAAAATCAAAAGATGACTTGGTAAGGTATTATTACCTCATGAGTGTAAGCCCTCATTGGAATAGAAAATCCTCGTGCCAATCCAAAATCGGCAAGTTTAAGATTCCCTTTCGCATCAAGTAATAAATTCTGGGGTTTCAAGTCTCGGTGAAGGATACGATTGGTATGACAGAAAATAAGAGCTTTCAGCATTTGGTGAAGATATGACTTTGCAATAGGGATTGTAACTCCATTAGGCTGAAGATCAATGTATCTATAAAGTAATTAACCCCAAATTATTTTACAATCGAATCGAATTATTTTTAATGATTTAATGTCACTGATAAAATCGTACTTTTTCAAATCCATTTCCATGTACTCGAACACAAGGAATAGTTTTTTCTCCGCATGAATCACATCCAATAAGCAGACAACATTTTCATGCTCCAGTTCCCGCAGCAAAGCAATTTCCCTTAACGCTGTGCTAGGAATGCCTTCGGATTCTCTGCAAATTAAAATCAATTCACGCAATCAATAATTTTGTTCACGGCAAACAAAATGGAAACGATTTCGTAATTCTTTTCTAGAAACAGTCAATTGTAAGTCAGTCTCATATACACCACCAACGACTATAACAGGAGAGACAAGTAGGTATGTATAGTTGACAGATGATACAATATGAACAGCTGATGACAGAGGCACCTAAATTAACAATTTTGGTGCAGTTAACATTCGAATCTTCATTTTATTATTAACGGAACTGTCCAATCCAATCAGAATAGCATCCTTTTTGGGCCACTTCTCAGCTGCATTCGATTAGAAGCAAGTCAGGTAACCGGGGCTGTGATACAGGAATTTTAAAACACTGTAAATCTCAACCAAGGTACCTTACTAGCTCTAATCATGGTTAGAAAAAGTGCCCTGGAATCCTCCACACGCTCAGCTGGAACCTGCCGACTTCCACACGCTTGACAAAGTCCATTTTCAAACTTAACCTACCTGATCTTCATTACATCCCATCATACTTCCAATCAGTCCCATTTCTTGTCAAATTGGATTTAGTCAAAAGTCACAATTAAAAATCATTTCACTTACGACTCCAGTCTTATCTTTTTAAGTGCCACAACTCTTCCATTATTTGACACGTCCTCAGCCTTATAAACAATCCCGTAAGTTCCCTCTCCAATCTTCTCCAGCGTCTTGAACCGTTCCATCTTCAAAACACTATTTAACTACCGGGATTAACAGTTAATTAATTGATTATGCAAGGATCAGCCTTATAATTCCTCTGTTCATTGTTTCCGAAGCACTTGCCACCACCGCCTAAAAAAACCACAAAACTATCTATTCCCCTCTTCTTGTCCGTTTATAATTTAAGAATACGATGATGTAATATCATCACCACCATGAAAATCAAGCTTTTGACTAATTTTTTGTCTATTTTGCTGCGTAATATGATTATATGGAGGAGAAAACACAAGAAAGACTCTTTCTTCTTCACCCAACACCCGCCGAACTTGCTTCATTCATATAAAATTTTGTACCTAAATACATACGCATGGTCATGGTCTCTCTTTTTCTCATGAAATGCAGCTTTAAAAACTACAAGAAGAGCTCTTACTACAAAACTCGCCCTCTTTTTATACAGGTTTTAGCCCAAGAGCGCTCTCTCTCTTGTTTGGGGTTATATAACATTAGATAAAAAAACGCTTATAAAAAGTTATATGGAGGAAAAAGATATGATATAGCTCTTTCTTGAACAAGGAGGGAACAAGCTTTTTGGCCCTTTCCATGTTAAAACTCTTATCAACATCATCATATATGAAAAGTTGAAAGAATCCGGATTTTTTTCGGTACTTTGTTCTTTATATTGAAAGTTATAAGCCCAAAAGGGAGAAGAGGGAGACCACCCATTTTCATTCAAAAGAATTTTTAAGTTGAAAAAGAGAAACATTGTAAAATGTAGGAAGGCATTCAAAGGAGGAGGGTAGGCCTTGTTTGAAAAGGTCCTTATTGGCATGAAATAAAAGAATTTTTTAGGTTCAGGTACTCTTATCAAAGCGTCATTCAAGCGGTTATCCAGTTTATAAAAGGAAGGAATGCAAGAATGAATGGATGATGTGTACACCTTACATATATGATCAGGCAAGGTGTTGTAATTAAAGGCAAGGACGAGATGAAAATTAAAATTTTTAATCCTGTGATACTTTGATTTTACGAAAAAAAACTTGTTTCAGCGTTTTTGGACAATGAAGTCTCATAGTCTAGTTTCATATTTTACAAACTAGCTCAAATGGGCAAGAAAGACAAGAAAATATTGCGTATTTGTGTAACGATTGCGTTTAAAAATGAAATCTGAATATTGCCAAGTTTCTTTGTAGCAGGTGGCTGACAGACAATAGACAATATTTTCAAAGTGATGGCGTTTTTTAGACTGGTTGTGTGGTCTAAAATTTGTGGTAGACATGAAGGAGGCGATGCTAAAGCGGACCGTGAAATCACGTCATATTTATCTTTGGCAGTAAATATGCATAGCTTTGACCTAGCCCGAAATGATTTTCTATAGGCCTACTTCCTTCTTCAATATATTTACGGTTATCTTTCATTATTCATGTTTTTTGCCATAATTTCATCTTTTTAATTAAACTATTCGTGATTAAATTTGTTAGAAATTTGTTTAATTACGTAATAGTTTACTTTGTTTTCCTTTCCTGCGCTATGATAGACAGAAGCGCCCTCGCTAACAAATTAATTGCCTGTTTTTTACATCATGTCATCACAAGAGCGACTGGTATCCAGTCAAAAGATCTGTTTTATTTGAAATTTATCAGAGAGATGTGATATGGTTTATTGACTTTGCCTCCATCCTGATCATCATTAAAGAGTTGAGAGACGCCATTAGGGAAAGACCAAAGATCCATATCTTTGCTAATAGCTTAACTACTGGAAGAAGCTTAAAAGGAAATTATATAATATCCATTCAGGCATAAGCTTTTGACTGTATAAAATGTGATATTATTTCCTTTTCTCCCTCGCAGAACAGAGACCGACCTCTTCAAAAGCATCATCTTTTTAAAACCCAGACTAGACTCGCTCTTGTAGACGCAGACGATATAACCTAATTTCCCCCGCGTGTAGCAGTGTTTAGTTCTATTTAATTTTTCAAATGTTGTTCACTGTTGAATAAGTAAGCCCTCGTTGGATGCAGCACTTTTCTTGTTCTATGTAAACATTACTCTTTAAAGGAGAATTGAATTGAAACACCAAAAAATATTTTATTCACTACTTTTTAGAACTGCCTACTCCTTTTCTTTTTAACATTCACCAAACAACTTTAAAAAGCAGTAAACGCTGGTTCATTTAAAGACGAATGTGAGTCAACAACAACCTCGAGCAAAATTCGGAACTACATTCTGCTTCTTTTATTGCGACTTTTCTCCTTAAACCTTTCTTATAATGAATAATTTTCTTTTACTCTTCTTTTCTTTCATGTAAAGTTGACATGTTCTTGGCTTGTTGGCACTATTTCTTCTCCAAAAGCCACCGTCACCGCGAGTCATGTTCTCCGNGTTGGCACTATTTCTTCTCCAAAAGCCACCGTCACCGCGAGTCATGTTCTCCGTCAACCCGTCAACTCAATTAGTACAGAAGTGACTTTAACCAAACCAAGCAGCAAACATGATTTTCATAAAATTTTATTACTGTTACTCCATCCAACTCAGAGTTTTAAAGCTCTCCCTCTAGTTTCTTTTCTGAAGTTGAAAAATTGTTGTGTTGAGTTTTGAACGAGATTTCTCTTGTCGAGAACGGATTTCACGAAATCAAATTGGTTTACATTTGAAAATCTAAACTCATGAAAAAGCAAAAAGAGACAAAGACATGAGAAACAGTCCTAGTTAAAAATTTTAATATTGAGCATGTGGGCGAGAAGGAGCAAAATGAGATAAAATATGTCTTGCAAAAAATTGGTCTTCCTCGTATAGTCATGTGTAGATTTTGAGAGTTTCACAGCATTTCCATCTTTTATTTAATGAATAATTGCGTGCTTGATAAAATTTGCAAAAAGACATATGTAAAGTTTTACATTCGTTCTAGCTTAATCACGAATTCACAACTCACTTGAAAAAGAATCTTTTGATTTTCTGTCTCTGTTTCCACCATTCGTCTCCTTGTGTTGTTTTTTATCTGTCTTTGTCAAGAAACGAAGAATTTCATTGTAAATGATTTTTATGTGGAAACTTGTCAGCTTTTTACAAGAAGGATTTGTGGAAAGCGGAAAGACAAATGGATTAGTTTACTGTACAATGGAGAGCCTTGTTCCACTGTTTTCACTAACGATGCTTGAATAATGATGTCATCCTGCCGTTTTGCAACAGTGGGGGGCGGCAGGTTTTTTTGCAAAAATTAAATTGGCAAGCATAAGTATCCATTCAGTTTCAAACAATATTAAAAGCAGACTGCTTTCCATGAATGATATATTTGAACATTTTTTATTAGTTTCATGCATCGAATGGTCTGACTCATTATACAAATTTTTATGAATCAGGTTCAGAAAGTTCAAAGAAAGGGAAACTTTCCAGTCAGCCATGAATTCTAATGAGTAATTACGTTTGAAATGAATGACAGATATAAGTATTTTCGCTAAAACAGAAGTAAGGCTTTATGGGTCGTTGGCAGATTTGGATTTCCATATCGCAGATATAAATCTTTTGTTCTTTGCTAAAAATTTGCTTGCATATTAAATTAGACATAGTCTCATCTGTTCAAGAACACAAAAGAAACGACCCTTTTTAATTTTCTTTTCGAAGTAAAATTGATGGGTTTTAGGATCAACATTACAAAAGCCAAAAAAGTCATCCCGTTTCTTTATTCCTTCTTTCAACTTTACATTGATGACTTTTCCTGTATTATTTATTGAGATTGGGATACTACATAAAATGACAGGATTGTAATTCCAACCTACTATAATAGCACACGTTTTTCTAACCAAAAGAGGAAATGCCTGTAGTAAAATAAAATGTATAATAAAATGTTCCAAGAAAAACATGCAAGTTCTAAGAATGGAATGTAGTAATAGTGTTTGTGTGATGTGCAAAGTTTGATAATAAAAATTTTGCTACTCTTTGGTAAACTAATTTGTTCATTTTCATGTCAGATTGTGATATATGGGACATCTTGAAGAAAGATTGGCTCTCATTCTTTTTTATTCTTGAGAATTACTTTCTTTTACGAAAATGTTAAATCCTCTCAAGTGAAATCGCTCCTGTCGATATGTTAAAAAATAGCAACTTTTAGCTTACAAAACAGCATTAAAAAGCTTTTGAGTAGAGGAATGACACGGAATGGTCTTTCAAGAAGGGAAAAGAGGTGGCGGTGGTATAGTGGTTGGTGTTGTCGATGTCAGATTGTCGTGCTTGTTTATTGCAAAGAAAGTGTATAAGCTTGTCTCATTTCTCTCTCTGAGACTGAATTAAATTGTTTTTGTTATCGCATTAACACTTTCCCTTTTCTCCATCTCGTGGGCATCACACCGAGTAAGCATTAGCATTAGTAAAAAAACTACTTCCATTGAATGGAATAGAAATGGACTGATATAATTGGAAAATGGCAAACCCTGCTGTGGAGAACATAAACTTGTCGAGTTGTTTTTTGGATGGATTTGAGGATTAAATGCTGAAGCAATGAGTTTTAGCAGAAGTAGTGGAGCAAAGTAAAAAACGATATAGACTATATGGAAAAGGCTTTGTTTGTTGCAATAAAAACGCAGTTGGGTTGTTTCCGGTGACTTGTTTGCTTGAGATTTGGAGAGTCGATCTGTATCAAACCTTTTTCTGATATTTTTTAGAGAGAATTTATACGATTTTAAACAATGAAATAAAAAGTTGGACCTGCTACCACTGCTGTACATGTATTTGTTCGTATAGTTTTTCCATTTTGGATTTTACGATCTGCTGAATTAGGAAAACAATGAGGATACATAAAAAGCTTTTCGGTTTTTGCTAAAGTAACTTTCCTATTTTCCTCTGCTTCATTCTTTTCATCCAGGCCTATTATTTCTTTGCTACTTCCTCCTTTTATGTAATTTTCCCGAGAAGACCATTACTGTAAATTAAGAATTTTCAGTGAGTTAACTTGAAAAGTTGTGTGGCAAGGGGTAGTTAGCAAGAGTGAGCAGATCAGACTTTAAAAGATTTCTAGCTTTTCAACTTTTAAAACCAAATTTGATTAATTTTTAATTTAACAGGCGCAGTAATTTTTGAAAATTATACTCTAATATATTACGCTGTACTGCGTGCAAAATATTATCGAGGGAGTTAATTCCAAAGTGTGAAAAACTGTTCCTTTTTTCTTTTCTTATTCTTCATCATCCATTCTCATTTTCTCCTTTCTTTCAGATGCGAAGAGAAAAGAAAATTTATGTTAATGGAGGAAATTCTAAATTTATTTTCATATGACGCAATCTCCTTCCGTTTCATAACTTGCTTATTTCCTTCTTCTCTTTCTCTTTCTTACTTCCTCCAACTTTTATAGCTTGATCTACTATAACAACTACCACCACCCGCCTAACTCCAAATGCTAATGCGTCTTTTTAAAAATTCTTCTTTGCCACCACCACTTCACATAAATTTAAGTGAGGACCCCGGAAGGAAGTTTTAGATGCCCTCTGTGCGTATTCCTCTATGTTCCTCTGCTTCCTTATTTTCGGTCCCTCCGCTCTTCCATCATCGTCTCAAAAAAACTTTGTGCGTTTTCATTCCTTGATAGTATTCCCTTGAATTAGAAACAAAAACATGAACACATAAACTACACAATCGCCTTAAAATGTATTTCAAAAAGTCAAACATAGCAATTTTACATTTCTTATGGAGATATTTCTTATTTCTTCACTGCTGGAGAAGAATGGATGAATAAAAGTGAATTTAAAATAGGAAAGTTTCATTGTAAAAAGACTTGACTTTCTAGACCAAAGACTAACTTTTTTGCTTTCTCTTTAAACTAAATTGCTGCAGCATAGTCCATAATTATCCACCTCCTCGGTGCATACTGTATAGCTTGAAGGAATGCAAAAAAGATCTATTTCCCTTAAAATGAATGGTTGCAATATATATAATAATACGACTGGAGAGTAGAAATGATTTCTTTTACATACTTTAAAATGTATCTTCTTTTTACCCGGATGGAATACATACCAAAACATTATTATCTCATTGTATTTTATACTTTAAAAAAGAGTAACCCTTTTTGGCCAGGGCCATTAATGTCTCGTAATGTATCATCAACTTTTGCTTGTAAGGTTGCTCTTTTTCTGTTTGGTTCTCTTTTGGTTCTTTTACCACCATAGGGCATTACAACTTTCTCTTTCCTCTTTCTTCCCATTCGATTTCCACATAGGAAAAGCTAATGGGATATTGCTATTCAGAGAAAAATAAAATTGCTATATTGCTGTCGCCTCAGTTATGCCTGGCGTCGGTTTTTTAAAAATGCCCTCTATTCATTTAAAGAAATAGTGCAAAAATTTGGTCGTTTATTTTAAGAAAGTCCTTCCTTCCAACTACATTTACAATTCCTGCTATTATTACTTCTGCAACACTTGTTTACTCTCACGGGTC
>JAANSO010003651.1:0-11118 GCA_036507315.1 Lepidocyrtus fimetarius | reverse complement strand
TCGGTGGAGTAATCCTTTTAATTAGTTGTGCCGGTGGTGGCTTTTTCATGCACAGAAGACGAAGATTTGGCTATGGGAGGGGATATGGATATGGAAGTCCTGTGATGTACTGATTGAAACAATGATTACTTCATTATCCGAATTATTAGTAGTTTAGTTTACCCTTCCAATGTTTATGAATAAATATCACTCTACCCCAATATCATTACTCGGACGTTTAAGGATTCTGCACATTAGAAATGTTTCAATAATGGTATTTCATGGTGTCAAATAACAAGTAATGTTTACATGGATATCCAAATAAAAGAAGGTTGGTAGTTAAAGAATGAGTAGGAATGAAAACGTGCTGTTGAACAAAAGTTATTGAATAGTTTGTGATTTATTAAATTACTCAATTACCTACGTAAGTTTAATAAAAATGGCTTATAATCCTTTCCAACCGACGAGCTGGCCTTACATCTTAATTTTCCTCTTTGGTTTCCGTTTTGCTTCCGCAGACATTATGCAAAAATGTGAAGACTTTTGTAATAAATAGTAAGAAGCATTATATTTTAAAAAACTGGGGTTAATTAACTTTCACAAGTTATTAATTATTTTAGCGTACCCGATCGGCGGGAAAATAAGGTGTGGGAATGCGAAAATTAGCGACTCCGACAATTGCGACGATACGTGTGGCCACTGTCCAGAATGGTGTTCAGATGGGTATAATTAATTAAACGACTAACAATATTCACCAATGATTGAGTTTAAACTTTTTAAAGGAAGTTCAGCTGCCCTGGCGTTGACTATGTAAGTATCGGAATTATGACTGCTGTTACTGTAGTCTTCCTTTTCATTGCTGTTGGAGGCGGTTGGTCGTTCCTGATTCTGAGAGAGAGACGGACCCGTCGCCAGGGCTAAGAGATTTCGATTCCTAAACCCTTATATGATGACATAGACTTAATAATTTACTAAATCTTTTGTGATTGATTATGCAATAAAGTACAACAACCTACATCAACATTACACAGTTTACCTCATTACTTGTATATTTTAAAGCTTAAATACCTACACATTATAAAGTTGACTTTTGAAAACAATTGGTTGAGATTTTACTGTCGTCAGTCTGTCAATGCCCAAAGTCAAGAGTTCAACCATTTAATAATCTATTTAAGTTGTATGGTTAATGTTTACATGGATATTCATAAAGGAAAATCGAGATTAGTTGCAAAGGATGAATGAAATTCACTCAGTAAGGTTTGGAAGGGTTTTAGCTGGTCTTGCATTTTGAGGCTTTCTGATACAAATAGATTTGATTGGCCAACTATTATTACACGATTGAATTTAGATTTAAAATGGCTTTCAGAGATTTTCGGATAAGATGGTTTCTCCTTGTGTTAACTTTCCTTTTGGGTTGGATCTTTACTATTGCATCAGCGGACTTTGCAGGCGTTTGTGAAAATTTTTGCAAAAAATAGTAATATGTCCAACTAGCTCTTATTGATTATTGATAAGCTAAGGATAAGCTTATTTATTAAGTAATTTTATGCTTTAATAATTGTTTTTTCAGCGTCCCCGGCGGTGGTGACATAACATGCGGAGATGAGAAAATTGATGACTTTGACAATACCTTTTGTTTTTCTCGTTGTACTGGTGATTGTCCGGAGTGGTGTACAAATGGGTACTACTTATTATCTGAATACGCTATGATTTCCCAATTGATTAGCTTATAGTTAGTTAATTTGATAATCTTGAAACCTTTGCAGTCACTTCAACTGCCCAAACTTTAAGTCCAAGGAGACCATGATCTTTATAATTGTGGGGGTCGTTGTTGGAGTGATTGTTTGCCTTAGTTGCGTGAGTGGAGGGGTGTTCTATCACAGAAGACGAAGATATGGCTATGGTGGGGGTTATGGATACGGGGGGCCTGTGATGATGTACTGATTGAAACAATGATTAACTTCATTATCCTAGTTATTCATACTTTAATTACCAGCTTTTATGAATAAATATCAGTTTACCCCAAAGTTTGCTATCATTTTGGGAGGGTTAACCAACTAAGATTGAAGACTTATAAGTTCATATACCGTTAACTCCTGTGGAATTAATTATTAATTTGTATATGTTTACATGGATATTGAAATAAAGAAAGTGGTGCTGCTGGGAGGAAACATGAGATGAGCTTGAATGGGATTTGCACAATTAAATTAACTAACAAAGTTCATGGATAGACTAAAATGGCTTCAAATCCATTTCACCTTGTAAAATGTCTTTGCAAAATTTTCCTCTTGATTTTCTCCTTTGCACTTGCAAACAGTAGAGTTCAAGTTGGGGATTGTCAAGGATTTTGTAAAGCATAGTGAGACTTTAAGCATATTCTTGATAACCGTTTCCATTGAACTATTATTTGAATTATTTTATTTGTTAGTGTCCCAGGCGGTGGGGAAATTAGTTGTTCAGATGGAAGAATTAAAGACTTTGACAGAAGATTTTGTGGTTGTGAGAAATGTCCGCATATGTGTAGAGACCGGTAATATGATAGTTACCTATTCCAATCATTTTCAAATGAATTAATCCAAGTTCAATTTCTGGTTTGTAGTCGTTTCACGTGCCCTGATTATGACGCCCAGGAGAGAAACAAACCTCAAGAACCAGAGAAAAGTTTTTTGCAGAAATATGGGTGGTACATTCTTGCTGGTGTAGTTGGAACCATTGTTCAGATCGGTTTGATAGGCGGATGTGTTTACATGAGGAAACGAAGAACTCGCCTCGGTGGTGGGGGTGGCCTGCTCTGCGGTGGTGGCCTGCTTTGCGGTGGAGGCCTGCTCTGCTGTGGCATCCTCGGCAGTGGCCGCATGGGTCGTGGTGTCGTAGGTGGTGGCGTCGTCAGGGGCGGCAACGGCGGTGGTGGCATCAGCACTATTGGCGTTAGCGACGATGGCGTCGGTGGTGATGGTGTTAACACTAATGCATTATCAACCATGGATTCGGGGACGATTGATAACACTGAAACATCCTAGCACATTGTTCTAACAATGCTTATCTTTGGATTTCCATTCCAGCCTTGCTATTACTTGTAAATCCTGTCTGTTATTCTATGCGCGTCTCCTAATGTTTAAATAAATATCAGTCGCTATTTGGTCGGTCGGTATACCCCACCCAGACCCAATATCATTCTCGAGCTTCAATAGATTTTGTAGTTACTAAGTAAAGTAGTAATTGCTTGATTGTGGTTAAAAACTATGATTACATGGATATTCAAATAAGAAAGAGTAGGAATGGAATCTACAGAACAAAATGGGGCTTATTATTTTAGCATTTAAGTTAATTGGGAAACAAATCAAAAATCCTTTTCAACCAATGAGCTTTACTTTCTTTCCTCCTTACCTCAGCATATTTTTCAAACGTAATGTGCAAACTTTTGTAAAAAAAACTAGTAAGAACCCTAATTAGTAATTAAAAACTGGCTAATTAAACTTTCACAGGTAATACTATTGACTATTACCTAAATATTTATAATTCCAACGGACTACAGTTAGTATATGCTGAATAATTTACACATACCTATTTTGTGACCGATTATGCAATAAGTAGCAAAATCTACAAAAATTAAATATTACACTATAAAATTGCTCAGTATGTTAAAACCGTTAAGTACACGTTTTAAAGTTGACTCTTGAATTTTAAACAATTTTTCACGCAAGAAATTACATGACATGGCTCACATGGCAAAAAGAATTGCATATTTTTAAAGAACTTTCCGTAACAGCGACATGATACACCCTTTGCCTCCCAGAGAGCTGCTAATTATTTAAATCTATGTAATTTTTAACTTAATATTTTAAATATTGACATTAAAGAAATTACTGTCACGCACGTTCACTAGAGGTCAAGTCCCCAGTGCCTACGACTTTTCATTCCCTTAGAAAGCTACAACAGTGAAAATGCAAACTGCTATTGTTATATAATAATTAATTTTAATGGCTGGAGCTAATTTAAAATTAATTTCACATCCTTCCTTTCACACGTGGATTAATCTGCGCACGGCGTGGTCACCTATCGACAATGGCAGTGACTGGTTCTGTTGACAAACGTGAAAGTGAATTCCATTGTTCAATCACTGGCATTGTCTTTACTTACGCAATTGTAACGATTTTCTTAATATTTCCTGAATTTAGTGAATGATAAGGTCAAAAGTGTGTGATAAGTACAAAAAGGTGCTATTTTGTAAATTAATTGTTTAAAAATTGACTTTTTATTCAAAATTAATTACCAGTAAAGTTATTTTATTTGTTTCCTGATCTTTTAATTGAAGTTTGTTGTATTTTTAAACAATTAGTTCTAAACTGCTGCACCTCCTAATTCAAAAGCTTTTTTCCTTTCTACATAAAAAATTGCTTAAAAGTTTTTAATTTGGATAAATTATACATTAAAATCGCATAATCTTTGCTAAAACCCCTTTAAATGAATGCATTTAGTTAATTTTTTTTATTGATTTTTACATGAAAACAGAGCAATTTAGCAATTATGTACTTGCGTTGCATAATCTCATGTCAATTCTACTGAAAGATTAATTTATGCACAAAATACTTAAAGACTGTTGCCGTTGCTCTCGTAGGATTATTTAATCTGTAAAAGCAATCATTTCCTTATGCTAACACCCAGCTTAACTCACTACCAGTCTGCAAAACAGATTAAAATGTATTTTTGCACGTGCAAATCTTATGTTTTTACATGTTCTTAAAACCAATAATAACGGGTTTTGGTTAGTCTTCAAGATTGTTTTAATATTCTTACATAAAAATTACCGGATTAGTAAAGAAATTGCAGTCACGTTGCGGCTGTTCCGTTTCTTTTCCTTCAGAGCTAAAATATTTTGTTAAGAATAAGTTTTTTTATAAAATTTGAGGTAGAAACGACACCATCTGATCAACTTAATTAACACCAGTTCCCTATTAAAAATTAACTGCTTTCATTATCACTTTTGATCACATAAAATCCTCCGTTTTTTCAATTTCTTTTGAATCATGTGCAAATCACAGGTACTACCTGCTCTCCTACTCTGCACACTTTTTAAAAAGTGAGCAAAATCGAAAATTACCGAACCGGAACCGTTATTAAGTGCATAGGCGGTTAAATAAAAAAGCCTTTCAAAATCCCTTTAGGGTTGCATATTTACTGATGATGAGTGGGAGGATGACCCAAAGACCTCGTAAACAACGTTGCTTACAAAAATAAATGATAGTGAATGCAATAAATGCAATCATTTCAGCTAATTTTTTAACATTTTCTTCACCTTCGCCCATTCTTGCAACGCTTTTTTCATCATAGGAAAGAGAATTTTGATTTTTGCTCGGTTTTTATAACTAAAAGTAGTTCACTTCACCCTTCTTCCTAACTGATCCGTTTTATACGCTGTTTTAATAATTCATATTACGATTTAATTTATTAAAAGCAATAAAAAAATGTACGCATGCTTCTACGTCTATTTTACGCTCCCAAAAGTTAACCGACAAAATGGCAATCCAATTTTATTTAAAACTCTAGCTGTTAACAATATGCTGACATTTTAATGTTGTGACAATTAAAAAAGTAATTAGATCAAATAGTTACAAATCGTTAAGTACTTACACATTACGTAATTACATAGGCTTGTTTAAGGGTTTTCCTATTACCCCAAGAAAAAAATGTTCTCCTTTTACACTCAAGCTTTGAATAATTCATTCACAAAAAGGAAAAGCTGTAATTACGGTATTATTTAAGTTTAACCAAAGCTTTTAGATAAGGAATACAGCAGCAGCAAGCATTGCATAATATGCCTTCATATTTTCACCTTTTCAAACACTTACAAAGTACAAAGTCTACCTTTGCAAGTGAGTTCAATTATTTCAATTAACTCTGCATAGCAAAATTTAAAGTTTAGGCACTATTTTACAATGTTTCTATTGTTAATTGTTAATATTTTGCATTGTACATTGTTAATTGTCTCGCGTCTTTTCTTAAATACAATTTGAATTTAATAATCCAGAGAATAACTTAAGTTTTTAGCAAACAATGTGATCTAAGGGTTGTTGAATAATAAAAATTGAAATTTTTTTTAAAGAGAAAGCTTATTTAATTCTACCTGTGAAGTTTCTTAAATACCTTCATCACCACCCTTTTTAACAATAAGACGTCATAATCATCATTAAACCTTCATAATTTAATCAGTAATCACAACTTTTCATAAATCTCTTCACTGCAATAGTAGCTCTTAAATCTTACCTCATCTTAAAATGTGTACAATGTGCCACTTGATTTTATTACTGAGGGAAGAAAAGAGAGTAATTTTTATTAAATCACCAACTCAGACTTTTCCCTATCTCAACACATCTTTGGTTGAAATTATTTTCAGGATTATGAATTTCGACCTGTTTTGAGTCTTTAAATTGAAGATAACCCTTTTTATAGAAGTTTTCGGCAACAGATAAGCCTAAGCTTGTTAAATATGTAATCTTCAAAATTGCGTAGGCTCCCTATTAAAGAAAAAGCCCAATTTGCTTCGTAAATTATTTGTTATGGCTCATCCAACATAAAACTAACTAGATTTAACTATTTTTATTGCCAATGTTAAACATTAGCCGCTAGAAGAGCTGTAGTTTGCAAATAACAATTTGACTCGTTAAATACCTTCATTTAATTAATGTTGCAGATAAGCTAATGAATATCTTCTCCACAACAGTAGCAGGTGCGCAGACTAAAACGCTATTTTTCAGCCATCTCAGACTTACTTTTATTCACTTTTTTGTTCTCCTTGCTTGAGAAACTAGGGCGGAATGGGTGTAGGTGGATTTGAAGTGAATACAATTCTGTACTTCAAAAATTTTAAAATCTTTCTCTTTTTCTCTCGTTTAAATTACTAACGCTATGCTATTTTCATTACTTATCCTGTGCCTTATCCTTCTTAAAGTAATTTTATCCTCACATGACACATGCTATGGTACAATTCACTTTTACAGCATAAACCCCTAATTTTGTATTCTTTGGATACGATATGGCTTTATTGCAATGTATTTTAAGTATTCTTACATTCGCAACATATTGCAAGAATAGACCCTTCAACAATGATTTAAGGCCCTTTTTCATACAGATAAGCAGACAATGTAGTACCATTCGCACAAAGGCTTAAAAAATCACTCGAATTGAACTCGTACTGTCGGAGGGTGCTTGTAACCGTGCAGACAAGAGTTTTTTCATTTGTCATGCTTTAGATGATACAAAGTCATTTCAGACCTTATCAAAACATAAAATGTTAACTGTACAAAGCGTAATAAGTTGACATATGAACGGTGGATGAAACTCAGTGGATTGTGGTAGCTTTTTAAACGCTATTTTACCTTGTCATGTGCGTGTTCAAAATTTGAACGGGAGTTTAAAAACTTTAAAACTTCGAGGGTTCAAGTGTGATTGTGTCCGTCCTTCTGTACCTGTCACTGTGAAATAGATGTTCTTATACTGCGGCTTTCTAAGCTTTGTTCACTTTTAAAAGTTACGGATTGATGTAAAGTACGCAATAGTATTTTAAGATTAAAATGCAAACGTTTTATGTTTTCTCTTTAACAAAACCTGAGGTTGGCTGAGGTTTGCGTTGACAGTTTAACTTTGGATAGGGCACTGTCATAAACCTCTGTCGTTCAAGTGAAAATAATTTTAATTATAATTATTCTAATAAAATCAAAGTAAAGTTCGTTTTAAAAAATGTGGTCACAAATTAATCCGGGTGACATCCCTTGTGAGAAATTGTGGTTGAAAAGTGAATGTGAAAATCACGACAGGATTTGCTAAGGATAGAAATTGAAAATAACAACAGTTCTCGACGGTTATTTGGAATTTTTAAATTGAACAGTGAAATTGTTAAATAGTGTCAGTGTCAACGTAATTAGCGTTTAGAAAACAACGAATTTTACAGATTATGCAAAGATGCAAAAATAAATAGTTCAGTATTCAGGAATTATTAAAAGTGAGTTAATTTTAAAAGTTTGGTTTGGAAATATCTTTATGGAACGTAATTGGTAAGAGATTTAAAAATTTAACCGCGTAATTTGAAATTTAGTTGTCAAATTGTTGAAGTTTATTTTTGACGGATTCTTGTAACGCTGTCATATTTCAGTTTGTTCCTACATAAAAATACATTTTCACAAATTCAGCACATTCCCTTTTCATTTTTTGGCAGGGGTCACTTGCCAGAGGAATATGTAACAAGCATGTAATAATAACCCATTCTTAACAAGAAAAGTGTACCATTTGAGCACTTTTTTGGCAAACAGTTTCTTCTAAACAAAAGATTTTATGTAACAACAAGACAGGAATTTTTACAATTTAGAGCATGTGAACACTCATAAAAATGTTTATTTCTTTGAAAAAGATGAATTTTTAAGAATTTCCTTCCTCGTAGAACTGATCTTTGAACTTTTATGTCAATTAAAGAAAAAAATCTCCATCGGCAATTCAAAGCAGTTTTTATTAAAGCCAAAGTATTTTAAGCAACCAATTACATACTGCAGGCTTGCTGCCTTATCTAAAAGCAATACAACACGTAAAAACTGCTTAAACATTGGTTTTTACAGTAAAAAATCCATACAACAGTTAAGGAAACGAACGTATAAAGCGCTATTTTGATAAGAAAAGCACGCATGATTGCAATTTAATTCCGCTTTTTTATTTCAAAACCCGCTTTAGCATTTACATCTGACCCTTTGAACTAATCATATTTGTTTATTCCCTCAAATATAATTGATAATCACGTACATTTACATGTATTTGTACATATGCGGATACATTTAAAAAAGAACACGTCAAAGTCTGCAATAATAATTTTATTTGTCTTTTTAAATAGTGCAAAAATAATTCTGCACAATCTCAGTCTAAACATTCAAGGAAATGAGTTTTTCAATGATTTCCTGTCAGAGAACAAACAATTCATAGAAAAATACAAGATTTTAAAGTTTATTTAAAAGTCAATTATTTTTAGTTTAAAGAAGCAAAAACAAATAAAAATCAAAGAGCGAGGTTGATGCATTTCAAACCGTTCAGCTAAGACAGTTCCTGTTCTTTTCTTTTTCAAAAGTCATTTCCGTTCTGGGCCCAACCTAACAATTTAAAGGTGTGGTGTCACCGGTGGTGGTGGGGATGGCACTCTCAATCCATGCTTTATCAGGTTAATTGCAAACAATGCAAATAAAAATAATCCCAATTTTAAATTATACGAAAGTGATTCTTTTGTACTCTGTACTTTGCACAATTTTAAAAATTTAAATTAATATTCCAGCAAAAAACCATTTAAAAATCAATCACAATGCAGCCTATAACGAAAACCGTCACAAGCGGCGGCTCCGTCATAAAATGCCGATTAAGCTTGCATCCTGTCACTTTCCTGTCATTTTAACGTGACAGTAGCTGCGATTGTATAAACGGTTTTTTGCAGTGATTGGCAAGAAGTACAAAAAAGGACAATTTTGCCTTATTTTATCGTAACAATGAAAAAATAGCCAAGTCAGGCATAAACTACCGACATCAAAAACTTGACAGCGTTCATTAAGTCGCATGAGCTCTGTGGCCAGCACATTGTCGTATTATTTAAAGGCTTTTCAATTTTTGTTGCGAGTGTCCACTACAAGGTTTGAAGAAATGAGCAGGTTTCGGTTTCTCAGTCATTAAATGACAATTTGTGTCTATTTTGGTAGTAGATAGTTAATTACGTGATTTATCCCCCAAACCTATTTTAACTGGGGATGCAATGAGTAAACGACTTTCTAAATCTAAATTGCCAACTGCGATAAAATCCGCTTTTTATTGCCAAATTCGAAAGAACGGTGATGGCCAAGACGCTGTATCATTCTTCAAAATTGCATTACTTTGCTTGATTGGCCACAGAAATGAATCTCGATTCTATTTCAGAACGCTCGCTCTCGAGTTTCAAATGCTGCTGAAATAGATAATCACGATTAAAAATACGATGATAAATTAACTTCATTCCGCGAATGAGCATTTCACCAATCAATTCATATTGTCCTTATTGAAAAAGCGAGATTTTGTATGTAATTTGTTAATTTGTATGTAATTATTATTTTATAACTGCCACCTGTCCGTTAAGATTTACTACAGACAAGCCACTATTTTTATCTTGTCCGCTTATCCCCTTTCCCCGTTGTTATTCGAAAGTAATTCAAATACGCGTAAAAACATTTTTTAAAAATTCGTTTTACTTTTTTTTGCATAACAAAACACAACAACATCCGTTGCTCCATTTTAGGTAGCTCCTCTGCAATTTGCACAATTCTGCATAATCCTGTATACAATATACAGGAGTAGATCAGCTATGATGCAGTTGAAGAAGAGATTTATTAACATTAATAACGATTAACAAAAAGGGAGCGTCAGGCATGCGAAAATATTTTAGGTCAAAACAAGCCGGCCAAGCGGATCGGATATGTTAACACTGAACAATATTAACTTTAACAATGGTTTAATAATAAAGAATGTTATTTATTTACAATCATAAATATCACCTCCAAAGTGAATCGTTGCATTCTTATCATCCTCCCTTCATTCGCATAGAATCTTAAAGAAAAGTGATTCATTGCACAATATGACTTGTTTAATAACGTCTGTCTTCATTCACAGCGTATCAAAAACACTCTCTCACAAAATCTTTACAATGGCCATTCACAAATCTTTTCAATTACAAGAATCTACCTTATAAATAACTTCATTCATGTTTTTCCAATAAAAAACTCACATTGTTCACTTTAAATCAATTTTACCTTCTATTTTGCTGTCTTTATGGGTTTAAAAATGCAACGAAATTGATTTTTTAAACATGCAAATTGATAACACAGCGAACTGCATAGACACGTTAAAATTACCTTTCTCAAATGAAAGAAAGTTAAACCAACGTCTCCTGTTAATTCAAAGCTGGGATAGTGAGATTTTTTCTGCTAAATCCTTAAATTGAACGGAAAGACAGATTTTTTATCCTAGAAATGTCTGTTTATGGACTGTCATCATTACTCTGAGAGATTATTTTAGAGGATGATCATCATTTCCATTGTTAAGCTTTAATTTATGTCACTATAAAACTATTTTATTGCGTTTTTTACC
>JAANSO010003650.1:0-11118 GCA_036507315.1 Lepidocyrtus fimetarius | reverse complement strand
CAATGCATGCTCTGCTGAGAGTTTCGCACACAGGAAGAAGGCGTACAGAATTTCGTGTGCATCCTATGCATGTGTAAACAGCGAAGCTCATAAACTTCCCCTATAATATAACTGTGGAGAATTTAACATGGTCTTACCATAGTACGACAACTGCCAGCAAGTCGGACTGCCAGGAAGACCAACTGCCAGCTATCGATGACTCACGGGCTTAACATAGTCTTTGCATTGGAGAAGCTGGCACTGGTCGTACTGGCAGTTGTCGTTTGCTGGCACTTGTCGTACTGGCAGATTGTACTAACTGGCAGTTTGTTTACTGGCACTTTTCTACGAGCAGTTGTCTTACTGGCGGTTTTCATACTGGCGGTTGTCGTAGACCCTGATCGAACTTCTTGTTTGCATTGCGGACTTCCTTGCAATATTTCAAGTCGACCCGAACCCGCAACCCGTTAAATAATGTAACTAACCTTGCAAAGTTGGGTGATCTGGTGGAGTCGGTGAATAATAAAAAGGATTAATTTCATTAAGTGACACTAAATAATGGCATGAGCCAGTTTTCCTCCAAAGACCAAAAGTGCAAATTATTGAATTTATAGTTTGTATTAGTCAATCAACTTCGTGGATCCCGCGGTCTATTTTAGGCCCGCGCTTTATTTCGTACATTATTAAAGTACAGGTGTTAAATCAGAATTCGAATGTGTACATGGAAAGTGAGAGGAGTAATAATTAGCAAAAAACACATTTAGGATACGAGAAAATAATATTTTTTGCGTGTGTACCCTGACCTACTACCCTGAATCGACTATTTAAAACGCTTGCGAGAAAGTATAAAATAGAAAGTTATTATAGTTAGGAAGTTGAAAGTTATGGAAATTGATGTCTGGAGTGGTCTGAAGTGAGTTTATGAACCCAGTGCACTATTTACGGTTATTAATAAAATAACTTTTTATTATTTACAGAGCCATTAGTAGTCATATCTCGAATATACCATTTTTGAAGAATATATTCCAAAGTAGCATGGTTTCTGGATATTTGAGGAGACCCCCTTGCTACGAGTATATCGCAACTTTGTCCACGACCAATTGATTTATTGACACTGTGGAGTTCACGTGAAATCTCTTGAGAATACGTTGAGTAGTCACAGGAGCGGTCATTTTGCTGTTGTCCAGTTTTGTCAAGTTTAGATGAATCTCGTTCAAATCACACCCTGTTTAGAAACGTTTTCACGATTTTTATTTGTGAATTCCGACGACGTGCACAAGCTCCAGCAACAACTCTCAGTATGTCAATGCTTGCAAAAATGAATGCAATATGAAGGAGCTTGAATGCGAAGAATTATGGAACGTGATGTGTACAAAAAGACGAGTGATGTGGAATCAATAACATTTGCAGAGAAGAACAAAAAATTGAGTTTTTAGAATCAGACTTGTTTTGTCTGCAACGATGTCTTTATTCAGGCAACTGTCATCGATTGTGGACTTATTTTAGTAAAGCTTCATAATTTTAACTACTTGGCCCTCGACAAGGTCATGCTGCTGCTGCTGTAACGGTGGGAGAGCTGCTGCAGACAAGGCGAAGTGCTAGAATTCAAGTTAGGGATGCCGCATCAGATGCAAATGCTCCCATTGCAAGACCCCGAGCAGCCAGATGGGGACGACAAGCAGATTCTAGGAGTAGAATGACCAAATAGGCCAACTCCAGAAATTGCTGACCTGAGGAGTCTACTGCAGGCGGCGGCTGTGCCACAGCTGCTGGTGCTGGTCGTGGCGCTAGCTAAGCGTCTCCGCTTGTGCTTATTCCAAATCAATTTTTTAGCTTGTTTCTTCGAGCTGACCATTATCATCATCAACCTTTACACGTTAAAGAGGTAAGGTTATTTATAATAATGCCGAACTGATGAATTGACGATTCCTTGCAACTTCTCAAAACTTTGCTGACGACGATGGCTGACAATGACGAGGATGGGGGAAGGTGCATGCTTTTAATCAGCCTCATGATTGCATTGTGGACTTCTTTGTGTTGTTCCAAATTGACAGGAACATGATTACAGGTAAGTAACCTTGAAAATCCGGGAGTGAAAATCAAACGGAGTTCATTCCCGGATGTCATAACCCTGAGCAGCGATGATGGACTTGTTTTCCCAGAAAAAAAGCTACCGCTGGTCTCGCTGGTTCTGGAGCAAAAGTGACGTCCAAGAAATAACAAAGATGGACTTTCTTCCGATACTGCAAAGCAACCGGGGCCTATGGTTTCATAACTTCCGCACCCACTCCAAGTACAAAATAACCAGATGCTTCCGAGCACATTTTCCTGTAGGATTTGCTGGTTTGGAAAGTTTCCTTCACAAAAGGAGTTCAAAATGCATTTGAACGGTGCTCACTCAAAAGAAAGTCAGGTTTCCGTAGATTGTAAGTACTGGAAAAGTAAGAAAAGATGAAGATGACTTCCTTAGAAGTAGAGGACATCGGGACTAAACTAGGTTTACTGGAAGTTAAGTGAACTCCAGCACCCTTTTCTGGAATTTCCTTGCAAGCTTTCATTTTCTACTGCAGGACTTTCACGGAAATACATTTGTATATGGCTGACAATGATGTGGATGGAGGAAAGGTGCATGATGTTAGCAAGGCGCATGATTATATTACGGACTTCTCTCCATTATTTCATTTCAAGTCGACAAGAACGTGGACTTGTTTAGTTAAAAGTAAGTACCATTGAACTTGGTTTCCTAGAAAACTAAAATGAAAGCAACCACAATTTCTACTTCTGGAGGAAAAGTGCTTCGCCCATAAATGACAAAGATATTCTTCGGAAGCTGCAAATCGACGAGAGACTCCCAAAATTGGCTTCACGGTCAAACCAGGAGCTACCGAGCACATTTTCCTGTGACATTTGCTGGTTTTTAAAGTTTCATCTTGAAAAGGATTTAAAAATGCAAATGATCACTGCTCACTCCAAAGAAAGCCAGATTTCCATAGATTGGAAGTACTGCGATGTGAAAGTTAAGAATCAGATTGTAATGATTGTATGATTGTGATTTCATGAAGAAAGCAGTAAAAAGAGATGTAAGAAATGATTTCTAGTGAAAACCGGAGAAGAAGTGAAGAGCCTTGAGACTGGTTACTGGTATTTTTGTAAAATATTCTTAATTAGTACGATTTAGACAACTGACGAATAGAAGACAAGATAATTTCAGAAAAGATTAAAAGACGAGGTGAAAGAGACTCTCGCAGTGAGTTGTCTTGTATTTATTATAAGAGAAAGCGGTAATTTAGCAATGGCATATTTCCTTTCTCTCGATTTGTTAATTTTTAGTAATAATGTCGAAGTACAAAATCAGAATCATACACTTTGAAAGGGCTAAGTATGGGCATCTTGAAAAAAGAAGATAATTAGAAGCATTAAAAGGTTTAATTAAATAATGCTTGATGGTAATTATTATTCAAGCGGGAGCTAAACTGAAATTGGTTAATGAAAAATCGAAGAGAAAATTGTGTTTTTATCACGGCTGTATTTATCATTCTAAAATCTTTAGAAATGACAGAGCTCGAGCATCTAAATATGCATGGTTAATGAAGCTTACAATTAAAGTTTACAAATCAATGAGTCAGCCGCAGAAACTGCTTTCCTTCTCCACTTTCATCCTGCAAGTAAAAGTTGAAGAGATGCCCACATGTTTTTTCATGGGGGAAAGTAATTACTTGAAGGGAGCTGGAGGGGAAAACATCACTTTTCTTAAAAAAGGTTGGTTGCTCTGTTCTAGAGAAAATACTTTGGATACGTTTTTTAATTTTCCAGAGCTTTTATTAAATTAAGGTTTTAATAAACTGTTTCCTGTTTTTATTACTCCCGAATCCTTTAATCTTTTCATACATTTTTTGTAAAGGATCTGAGTCAGCATTTTTCACGTTTTTACGTTCAGCCTGCTTTCATACAAATAATTATCTTTAATACTTAATTTTTACTTGTATGGGTGGAAAAATGACGAAAAAGATTAAATACGGATATTTTTTATTTGATTTTAATTTAGAATAGGAAATGAATGGAAAATAATATGCAATTGCATATTTGCATGGAGTTAATAATTAAAAACCTACAATTAAATATGTTGAAAACAAATTAAATAAGTTGTCATAAATAGAGTTTGTGTTTTTATTCTTTTAAATCTACCTTTCTATAATAATTACAGTTAAATATTGTCAACATGATAGGTTTAATAGATTTGTTTCATATTCCATTTAGTAAAATATAATTAAGCGTATAAAAAATCATTGAGGTTTGGTTTCATCTTTGATTAGAGGTTCCAGTCTCTTCTTGTTCAGATTTGATTGCAAAATTTTAATATTAATGAACTAGCCACAATAATAACGACAATGGTTTAAAATTTGACTTGCAAAATTTGATTGACTTATCTTACAAAATCGTAGGCTTCTGTAGCCGCCAACAAAATAAGTCGGCTTCCCTTTCCACGCGGCGTTTATTCAAAGTACAAGTCCCCAGTTGAAGACATTCTTCCACCTCCTCAGTATTTCCCGGGTTTTTGGTGAGCAACTCTAGATTGGTGAGGGAAGGGGCGTTCAATGTTTTAAATATTTGAACTCAGCTTTTTCCGGTGGGTTGGATTCTCAGGGATGTCAATTCCGTCAAGAATGAGAGTCCGCAGGTTTGGAAAGTGCCCAGCTTGGTTGTACTCATCTTTCCAGCAATTAAATTCTTCAATCTGCAGCTCCAAAAGTTGCGGGAAATAGCATTCAAAAAGGGAAAAGTCTGTGCTTGCCATTCCCGCCGTAGTTTTCAAAATTAACTTGGTCAAGTGAGGAAGGCTGGGTAGGGGCTTTAAATTCTTAATTAGCGGGTTCCAGTTAACCAAGAGTCGTTTTATGTTTGGAGTCAACTTCAGAACTTTCACAAATCCGTCCAATCGCTGTTTCAACCGTTGATCGCCAAAGTAAACACCGTCAGGGTCACAAGCAGGTATGTCTACGGTTAATTTTTCAACTTTGTTTCCGATCTGTTCCAAAGTAGCTCCTTTGCAGTCACACTCCATCTCTACAGCTCTGTAATTAATCACTGCATGGGCCTTCCCAACTCCGTCCGTTTCGGACTCTCCTCCGTCACTCACTTCACTTTCAGAACAATTCTCACTGTCATTTCCAGGGGCTTCACTGTCCGAAGAATCCATTTCATTTCCAGTGGTTTCCAAGGTATTCCCAAGGTCTTCTTCTCTTTCTAAAGCGCTCGTTTGAATGTGAGCGTCTCCCCGCACTTCTGGAGCTTTTATTTCATTTTTTCCTTCAGAAACGATTCCTAAAAATATATTTAATTGCTTAATTAAATTAATTAGTAGACAAATTAATGTGAATTATTTATCATACCAAATTGCAGCTTTCTCCATCCACAACCTTCAACCTCCGTGCTAGCTTCCCTTTTTGCTGCAAACCGTTTTTTCAAAGCGGAAGTCAAAATTTCACGAGCATTCTCGATACTAACAGACTTCTCCCCAGTTTTTGGGTGGTTAAGTCGTAGCTCCAACACTTTTAACAAAGGTGCCTTCAAAGTTCGACAAATGCTCAGAACTTTCTTCCAGTGGGCTCTAATACCAGATATTCCGCATAGAATGAGAGTCCGCAGGTTTGGAAAGTCAACTTTGGTGTACTCATCTTTCCATCCTTCAAAATCTCCAATCTTCAGCTCCAAAAGTTGTGGAAAAAATACTTCAAAAGGTGTATAATCCACTCTCGACGTCCCCTCCACCCTGTCCAACTTTAATTTTGTCAGGTGAGGAAGTTTTGGCTGAGGGAATACGAAAATCTCAGGCGGGTCTTCAACTTTAAAAGAAAGACTTTGCAGGTTTGGAGTTCGCTCCAGTACTTTCCCCAAGGAATTAAAATGCGCTTTCACCTCATTTCCCCCATCGTAGGAGATATTACCATCCCCGGAAAACAAAATTAGTTTTAATTCTGTAATGTTTTGTTTCAAATGGATCGATTTTGGTTTTGTTTTCACATTTCCCACTTCCTCCAAAGTTTTTGAAACACTTTTGTCATCCTCTTCACTGTCCTCAGATTCCGACTTGGCGGTTGGAGAGGATCTTAAAGCGTCTTCGTTGTTGTTCTGGTGTGCTTTTTTTGGAGGGTCACTTTTCCTGCGCTTTTTTCTAGGATTCTGATCTTCATTAGAATCAAATGAGTTCTCTTCACATTCCATTTTCACGTCACTCTTTAATTTCAATTAGGAAAAATTGTTCTTGGAATTAGAACTTTCACCTGAAATTCACAAATCCTATTCTTTTTGGTTGAAAAATATTCACTTTTTTCTTAAACTTGGAAAAGCTCTGAAGAAAAGAGAAAGCATATTTTTATCACGGATGTATTTATCACACTAAAATCTATTTTGAGAAAAAAGAAGCATCTCATCCAAATACGCATGGTCCATAGAGGTTTTTAAGTAATTTTACAAATCAATATGAGTCAGAGTAAAAAACTACTTTCTCACTCCTTTCTCTTCCTGTTAGATCAGAGGAGTTGGAGGAGAAAGTATCACTTTCCTTCTGCTTAGAAAAACCAGCTGTTCTGTGTTCTCCCGGAAAAGGACTTTTAAAATTGAGGTTTCCACTTTTCCAGAGTTTAAGTGCAAGCTCTAACCTATTTCCTGTTTCCATTTCGCCTACTCCATAGTTATAGCCTACTACTTTCTAACTCTTATTTACATGTAGCTCCTATTTATAATATTAAATGTGCTCAGATATTGTATGTCAATGATGGCAAAGAATGAAGATGAAGGCGCTTGAATGCAAATGGAACGTGATGAGTACAACAAAAAAGACAAAAGTGGTGTGGAATCAATAACAATTGCAATCAGAGAAGAAGAAAATTGTGGAGCTTTTAGAATCAGAACTCAGTTGTTCGATATTTTACGAAGTCTTTATTCAGGCAACTGTCATCGATTGTGGCTTTGACTTACGTTTTGCTCTTTTTGTATAAATGAATGGTCTAAGAAAAAATGGAGTGTTGTATTTGTAGAAGACAATTTCGAAACAAATCACGTCATGTGGAAAATTTCATTACTCGAATGTATGATTCATTCAATGAAGAAAACTCACGGAATGGGAATTCCAAGCAAAGGAAGCCGAAAAAGCTCGAGCCACTGCTGCTGCTCAACAAATGGGAGGTTTAAGCCTTAATGGTCATCATGGTCTGCATTCTGCATCATTTTATGAGACATCGTGCAGAAATGTTGACCTTTGCTTTGCTTTTCAACTAGGTGAAGTGCTAGAATTTAAGTTCGGGATGCCGCACTAGATGTAAATGATGCCGTAGCTAGACCCCCAGCAGCCGGAAGGGGACGCCAAAACAAAGGGGAAGAAGGAACGTATGCTGCAATTGACTTTGCCTTTCCTCAACCTGTTCCAGTTGGTTTTGTTGGAGCGGCCAATTCCAGAAGTTGTTGACCTGATAAATCTTCACCGCAGTCGGCGGCGGTGCCACAGCTCCTGCTGGTGACGCTAACAACGTGCCTCCGTTTGCCCGTATTCCAAATCAGTTTTAAAATTGTATTTTTGAACTGACCACTGTCATCGTCAGCCGTTTACAAGTGAGTAACAATAGATTATTTATAATAATGCCGAACTGATGAATTGACAATTCTTTCCAACTTTTAAAAACTTTGCTGGGATTTTTCAAGACGACGATGCCTGACAATGATGAGGATGGAGTAAAGTGCAGGATCTTAGCAAGGCTTATCCATGATTGCATTGTGACTTCCTTGCGTTATTTCAAATCGACAAGAACATGGACGCTGAAAGTAAGTAACCTTGAAAAGACGGGTGATCCGGTTAAGTCGGTGAATAATAAAAAGGAGTAAATCATACTTATTTGTTTAAAAATTATGTATTAATTTCAATTTATTTTCCAGTAAAGAACAAGGAAGCCCAAGAAGGAGATGATCAGCAAAAGGCCAGCAACAAAATCGAGCCATCCCCTACTCCATCCATCCACTGCTGCTAATTTTTATTGATTAAAAACCAGCCAAAAAGTGCAACTTTTTCTTCAGCAAGGACCAAGGCTTCCAAACGTCAAATTGACGTTGTGCAAATTCAAATAGTGAGGAAAGTACCAGCCGCATGGAATCCTCTTCTCTCTCCTTCATTTAGGTAACTGTCATCGATTGTGGACTTAAGTTTTGCCTTTTTTGTGTAAATGAATTGTCCAAGAAAAAAAGGAGTATTTTGCAGAAAACAATTTCAGAACAAGTCACGTCATGTGGAATTGGATCATAACTCGAATCTATGATTTATTCAATGAAGAAGTGTCTACCAGACGAAAAAATAGTATAACAGAAAAGGAGGACCACTCAAAGAAAGTCGAAGAAGCTCAAGCCACTGCGGCTGTGCAGAATCATATGTTGACTTTTTAGCAGAGCTTCAGAATTTTAACGAACTACTTGGAATGCAGGTAACGGTGGAGGAGCTGCTGCAGACGGAAGGCAAAGTGCTAGAATTCAAGTTCAGGATGCCGCACCAGATGCAAATGAACCCCCAGCTAGACCACAGCAACCAGAAGGGGAAACTAAGCAGGTCAAAGGGGTAGAATGACGGCTACTGCAGCTGCAATTGACTTAGTCATTCCTCAACCTGTTCCTGGATTTGTTGGAGCAGCCGCAGCAGCCAGGCCAATTCCAGAAGTTATGAGTCTAATAATGCTGGCGGCGACGGTGCCACAGCTCCTGGTGCTAGCAACCAGTATCCGTTTGCAGTATTTCAAAACAGTTTTTAAATTGTTCTTTCAACTTACCATCATCATCATCAACCATTTACAAGTTAAAGAGAGCAACATTAAGTTATTTATTTTAATGCCGAACTGATGAATTGACAATTCCTTACAGCCAGCTTCTCAAAACTTTGCTGGGATTTTTCAAGACGACGATGGCTGACAGTGATGATGAGGAAAGATGAAAGGTGCATATGATCTTTGCCAGGATCATTTTTGCATTGCAGTCTTCCTTGAGTTGTTCCAAATCGACAGGAACATGGACCTTAAAAGTTAGTAACCTTGAAAATCCGGTGGAGTCGGCGAATAATAATAAAAAGAAGCAAATCATACTTTTATTTGTTTAAAAATCATGTTTTTCAGTAAGGAACAAGACAACAGGTGAGATGAGATGAGAAAAGATGTCACAGATCAGCGAAAGGCCAGCAACAAAATCGAGCCATCCACCATGGACTTGCTTCTGCTTCAAAAACCGTCAAAAAGTAGAACTTCTACAGCAAGAGCCAGGGCTTCTAAACGTCAAAAAGCCCTTCTGAGTGTAAAGGAAATAAAATACTTTATAAATATTTAAATATCCTTTACAAATTCCTATAAATTAGCCATCCAGATATGTAATGGGATGAAGCTGCAAAGACGACGAACTTGGCAAGTCTTCTATACGTTGAAAAGCCCTTGCAAGGGAAAGAAGAGCTAGGAAATTACCAGCGACATGGAATCCTCAGCGTCTTCCCCCAAGGAATCTGAAAATGAGTATAAAGGAAATAAGATACTTACAAGCATCCCTTGCACATACTTATTAGTAAGTCATCCAGAAATGTTAATAATGGGATGAAGATGCGAAGACGACGAACTCAAACAGTTTGGGTGACTGGGGCAACCAAAGAAGCTTGTGCACTTGGTGAGGGACTCAGGTTAAACTGGTTTTTGGAAACTTAACCCTGAAGAATGATGAAACCTCTTCGTCTGAAGCTCAGCCTTTGACTGATTCAAAATCTGTGAAGCCCGCTGCAGCTAAATCTGAACTAGGTCCTGCCACTGTTGCCAGGAGTGAAAATCAAGCAGACCTCTTCTTCGGATAGCATAACCCTGAGCAGCGATGAGAAACTTGTTTTTCCAGAAGAAAAAAATCTACCTGCTGCTGCAGGGGAAGTGCTTCGTCAAAAAATGGTAAGCAAAGCAAAGAAAAGTATCCATCACTTCCGTCGCACAAAAAACTGCTGCTAGGTTTACTGGAATTTAAGTGGACTCCGGCAACCTTCTCTGTAAACTTCTTGGAAGCTTTCATTTCTTACTGCAGGACTTTCACGGAAATTTATTTGGATATGGCTGAGGCTGACAATGTTGAAGATGGGGCAAAGATGCATTTATTAAATTGCATAAATTTAAAGAAGAAAGTGGAAATTTTGCCAGAAGCTTTGATTAATTCAAAATCTCTGAAGCCTACTTGATGTCCTACCTAACCCTGAGCAGCGATGACGAACTTGTTTTCATAGAAGAAAATAAACCTTCCGCTGTTTCCACTGCTTCTGGAGGAAAAATGCTTCGTCCCAGAAATGGCAAAGGTGGACGCTTTAAAGCGACAAGACCCTGTCGGAAATGGATTCATAGGCAGTCCAGGTAGCAGCCCAGACGAAGCGGAAAGCAACAAGCTTGTTTTCCTGTGCTATTTGCTGGTTTGTAAGGTTTCCTTTGCAAAGAGAGTTTTCTACACCAGGAAGCATGGCTTCTAAAAGTCCAAAATCCTTGCAAATTCAAATAGTGAGGAAAGTACCAACGACATGGAATCCTCTTCCTCTAATGAGTCTGACGATGAGTGTGAAGGATTTTATTTCCTTTATACTCATCGTCATTCGACCGTCATTTCCACATCGAAATTCCTACAAATAAGCCATCCGAGCTGAATGTTAATAATGAGATGAAAATGCGAAGACGACGAACTCAAACAATTTTTGTGACTGGGAAAACCAAAGAAGCAAGAAGAAGAAAGAAGCGGAAACTTCGCCAGAAGCTGAGCCTTTGATTGATTCTAAGTCTCTGAAGCTAAATCTGAAATGGTCTTGTCACTTAACCAAATCGCTGGAAGAAAATCAAACGGACCTCTTTTCCAGATGACATAACCCTGACCAGCGATGACGAACTTGTTTTTCTAGCAGCACAGAAAGCTACCGTTGGTTCCGCTGCTTCTGGAGAAAAATTCTGCTGCTTCATCTCGTCCAAGAAATGACTTATTCTCCGCCTACGGGGAATGAAATGTCAAAGCGGAAATGGTTTTACAACTTCCGCAGCCACTGCAGATAAAAATTCATCCCAGAAGCGGAAAGCAACAACAAAGTGTCTTTCGAAAAAAGAGTTAAAA
>JAANSO010003649.1:0-11119 GCA_036507315.1 Lepidocyrtus fimetarius | reverse complement strand
AAAAAACAAGATTCAACTTCAGTAACAGAATAAATCCTTCAAAATCAATATTAGCATTCGGAATTTATAAGGATTTTTAAAATGTCAGCGAATTCATTCAAATAATACAATTAAGTGTCCATAGCACGGTACAATAACTGATTACTTCTAAACTAGCTAACTATAATTAAGTAATTCGGCTAACACAAGCAATTGTTTCACACCCCCTAGTTTTATCAAATTTAATTAGTAAAATCCAAATACAGATGATGAGCTAAAACTATTAAACACTGATGAGTGATTTACTAACAAGGATGAATAAAAATCTTCATGATTTTCCTTTAATGTTTATAAGGTTAGTGTAAAAGTTGACCTCTGATTTTTATCTGTCATTTGCACATTTTTTGCAATGCAATTCATTCAGCGGATGCGTATGTGGGATACGAATATAGCAACCTGTCATGTAATCATGTGCCCGATCTAATCATCCAATCAATTATCAATCCTAGATATTTATTAGAGGAATCGTCATATCAAACCATCATAACTATTTGAACTGATTACGTCATTTTGTCACAAAAAATACACGGTTTGATCATGTATGATTTGGACTTGTATATTCCATACCATAGCATTTGTAGCAGTATGAATTGATATCTAAACGGGTCTATGCACATGATTAAATGAGTAAATGTGACAAACTGCCTACTTAATGTACTTAAATACTTTAATGAGTAATTTACAATGCTCGAGCGTCAATTAATAAAATACTAGACTTATACTGCATACTGAATGCAAAACCTCACTTCCAAAATGCACAAGTATAGCCCACTAAACTCCATTGTAACTTAATAATGATTATGAAATAGATGATTCTAATTGAATTTACTCCTACAATCACGCTACATAGCTAAACGTGGCTAAACTTACATTAGAATTAAATCCAGACGGGTATTTATGCCACAATTAACGACTTTACGTGTTTTCGTTCTGGTTTGATTTTAAAAATTAAATGGGCTTATTGCAAACTTTTGCGACAGTTATTTAAACCAGTAGCCTTCAACCGTTGATAAATATTTAATTAGCAGGGCACAACAGTAAAAAACGAATTATTAATTAACAATTAGCAAGAACACGTTAAGCAATTAAAATTGGCTCGTGTCCGAATTCTCTCGAATAAAACAACCTTCATCATAATAATTACCAGTATCAGTTACATAATCTGACATGAGATTAATTAAAATTAGGCAAAATCATGAAAGACTAAGAATTAATTAAATAAATGCTTACCAAAATTCTTGCTCCAACAGTAAAATGAAGTCAGCTGTAATTAAACTCTGATTAAAACCGAAAATGATGAAAATTACACTTTTGGCCGTATTTTCACTGTTTAAGAAAAACAAAATTCGTATCTTGGCGATTGTAAAATGACTCAGAGAAATTCCAAGTGTACACCCAACCCAAGTTAAATAACAACTGTCACTGGCTGACACAAAAAATCAATTTCTGTCTATTCAACCGTTTTAACCCGTTACAGTCAATACCAATCCCGAATGTTCATTATTTTCATCTTGTCACCAACGGTTTAAAGACATATTTTAATCACAGCATTTTTCCACTCATTAATAATTAACAGTTTTGAAACACCTGTTTTTTAACAGGCTTGCCATTATAAACTCCAGTTTTTCCCCTTCTCATTTTTTCACCTTATTAAAAAACCCACCCATTAAACTTTTTAAAACACGTTCCACTTTAAAAATATCATTTAACTAACTACACCAAAATGTTTTAAAAAACTAGCAGGTTGTGTATTGACTGGAACTTTTAATTATCCCCGTGGATTAAACAATTAAATTTTTAACTAACTTTTAGGATTGAGCGTAACATGTGAGGGATTTTAAGGATATTTGTTTAGAATTATACAGCGTGAAATTGCATTGCTCGACTCCTTTCAATCCATCATCATCTGGTTCAATAATACAAGGACAGATACAAAAACTCTACTCTGTACTACTCTCCTTTGTACATTTCTTATGCAACTTATGCAATTGATCATGGCTTGTTCATTCTCCCAAATTTTATGCAATTTGTATGCTGGTATTTGGACTTTTTGACTTAAATGATTAATTAAAGTGCATTTTATAGTAGCCATTGTATTATGTTTTCCATCTTCGATGTTTGTCTTATCTTCCATTGGGGACAGTTTTAAAGACAGTTCAGACTGGCTTCTTCATTTTATTTAAATATTAGATTAGCATTTAATATATTCTATTTCCATGAAGTCTTTAGTATGTGACCTTTTTGCAATGATTTTGTTGCAGTTCCAGTTTTCTTTCCGGTGGGGCGGCACCAGCCGCTTTCCCCGGTTTAAAAAAATAGCTTGGCGAGCTTTCATCACATTCATATCCGGAATATGAATGATAAAAAATTAAAATATTGACAATTCAGCTATCTTAATATAACTTCTTCTCATTTAATAATGTTGCAGCTTAGGAGCTTAATGCACGACTTGTCAACTACGTTATTAGTGGTTGGTAATTATCACACGTATTCCATTTATTATCATTACAGATTTTGCGTCCGATTGCGATTTTAATGCTGTCTACCATACAGAAATATAGGTTAATTACCTAACCAATGCAGGAAAATATTAAATGGTTGGAAAGAAACGCAAGAATGAAATTCGCCACATGTCAATAATATTGAATTACATTGAAAAAATCGAATTTGTCAACCTTGAAATTTGTTTTCTTTGGATGCAAACAGTGATCTTTAAGCATACGTTGGGCAAAGTGAGACACATAAAAAGGTTTTAGTTTGATTTTTGCGAAACTGGTAGATTTTCTCGGATAGTAATTTTCTATGTTGCAGTTGGCGAATTTTTAATACAGATGAATTTATGCGTTCATAATAATGTAATGATTAGAGTTATGCAATGATTTCTTGTTTAGAAATAAATTCAAACGGTTTTTACATTTTCCACAATTTTATTACAAAACCACACATAGAATTGTTCAAAGAAGAAAAATAGGGGAAGTTTTAACAAAGATTTTAAAGATTTAATAATTACAATTAAGATTCCTTCAAAGCAACTCCCACAACATAATCTTGGGTCTTGTTCTCTCCGTTTTCAATTCTCACCCGAGAATGTTCTTCATCCCACTTAAAAACTAATATAATTAATATAATTTTTAAAGATTGAATAATTTTGTTCAGCTACGCCTACTACACTACGCATTCATAGCCGTATCTTCAAAAAATAAACTTCCCTCCCTGCCTGCGCCATCCAAATCACCATCTTTTCCAACCCTGGCTTTTACAAACGTTTCGCTCCTCCGTGAATTATTACTGCTTACACGAATTCCGTTTTTTTCTAGTAATATTTTTATTGTTACTAAACTCTAGTTAACTACAGACTAAGAGATTAAATGTGTTAGTAGTTTTCAGAACTAGAATTTATAATTTCTTACCTAGAAATGTTAGTATTGCAATAGCACTATGACTACCAAGCCGTATTTGGCATCTATTTCTAAACAGCGAATTTAGTTTTAAAAGTTAAACAAGAGAGTTTGAAACTTAAGAATGTTGGATAGATTTTTAAAAAATTAAAAAATGAGAATGGGTAAATACTGAAATATTACATAAAGATCAGAATTAAACAGCATATATCCAGCAAACCCCATTCCTAAAAGCTGTTTAATTGTAATTAACATTTAATTATCTAGGATAAATAGCTGGTTACACCTACAGATGGTAAAAAGGATAAATTTTGTTCTCTCATCTTCCCATTCAATCGTTTTATTTAAAGGTAATAAATCTTACAAACATTTACTACAAACTACTTCTTAAATAGTACTCCGTCAAGCCGTATTTTGTAGTTGACTTGGAAATATTTAGAGCCGTTTGTGTTCTACTTGTTGAAATATAACATTTCATAAATCTATCATTATCCTATTACACATATGTTAGTCAGTTAAACCAGTCATTTCGTTTCATTAAAGGACTTTGTTGTAGTATTTCTCGTTAAATAAGGGAACCCACCTTGTTCCAAAAATACTCTGCCTTTCCTTCCACGCAAGTTTGGAATAAATATTTACGGGTATATACTATATATATGTATGCTGGGATAGTTTAAAGGTTAGGTATGGTCATCATATTGAGTAATCTTTCATACCAAATTTGGCTGCAACTTTTGCATTTCTTATCAACCCAACAATAAATTCCAGATAAGGTTATTTTTAAAGTGACAAGACCTAGAAAGCTAAATGTTTAATCAAAATTATTTATCGTCATTATAACAAAATAGTTTCGGGTGTGAGAAAGCATCCGTTGCGCAATGTGATCAGTTCTTTCCAAAGGATTTACCTTTGCCGTTGGGGCTGTTGTTGCTGCTACTGCTGCTGCTAACGCTGCTACTAAACGCGTCTTCAATCTCTTTTGATGGCTTTGCATTCTGCAACCGTTTCATAATCATCTGCAAAAATAATAAAAATTTTTATAACTACTAATTCTTAAAATAATGTTTCTGTATTGTATTAAAACTTACGTTATTCTCGCATTCAATCTGTTTCAACTGCTTCATTCTTGCAATACAAGCGGATGAAGTTGGCGTTTGGCATCCATGTCTATGACGACTATGTTGAATCTGATGGGAATACACACTTGTTCTCCGACTGTGTGCATCCATAATCTTCCTAAACAAGATTAAATTATCTCGTTCAATCTTCCGCATTTGCTCACTCGTAAAAGAATAATTTTTAGGAGTGCGTCGACCCCCACTGCAATTCGCCCGGGAGCAACTTGTACTCCTACTTCTAGTCCCAGACCTTCGGGAAGAACCTGCTCGGGAAGAAGCTGAGGCAGATCTGCTACTTCCAGCTCTCCCAGTCTCCCTAACTTTCTCCTTTTTCCCATCAGAGGGGGAAGGAACTGTACCCCAACTCCCGCTGGAGGAAGCACAAGGAGAGAAAAACTCTTCTTTGGTAGCCTCAGGAGAATAATCCAAACTTGCGGAAGATGCTTTGCCACTATCAGACCGTGCCCCAGTGTCTATCCCGTCAGCCCCTGTAGCTTCTTTGGCTCTTTTCGCTTCCTCAGCTAGTTTTTCTTCTTGCATTTTCTTTTCAGTTTCACAATCAGGACAATCATTGTCCTTATCGTTGTTATTCCCTCGGGGTTCAATTCCCGAACCAACAGCAGACTCTGGAACTGCAGCTGCTCCGTTGATGACCCCTTTTCCAAACGATAACATTTTCTTTTTCTTCTTGATAAGCTCAACCGGAGAAGTATGAATGATTATCTTCTCAGTTGTTGAAATATAAAGAGGGATCTTTGGCCTTTCATTTGATCGATCAGTCATTACACCGTAGCTTCCTCGTTGCTGATCTGAACCTCTTCGATCATAAGCAATGTCAGCAGCTTTGGAGCTCAATCCTTCAGTTTCCATCCCAGTGCCAGCCTCTTCTCCATCATCTCGAACTCTTAAAGAAGTTTCAGAACCTTTTGAACTACTTGTAACTTCATCGTCGTCTTCAAAAGCGTAAGCGCGAGTATTCACAGCGTTGGCTATCTTCATATCAGCAATTTTCACCGTGACGGCTTCAGTCTCCTCTGAAGGTTTTTGTTGTTCGCCTCCAGGATCAGATGTTAACGAAGAAAGCGGTGAGACATTTGTTAAATCCGAGTTTTCCGTTTCAGGACGTTCTTGTATTTTATTCTCAATGTCTTCTGGAGTTTGTCGTGGTTCCTGGAGCTCTTGCAGTTGTTCCAGTTGATGTGGATACTCTGGATACTCAACTGCCTTTCCAACAAGCACATGTTCCACTTGCACTTCTTCATCTTCCTCGTCTTCTCCCACTAGCACTTCACGATCTGACCCTTGTAACTGCTCCAGTTCCGAGTCTGAAGACTCAGACCCTTCAGACCCTGCGGATAAGTGCCGAATTCTGTACTTATTCCTGAGTAAGGAACATTCAGACATTTCATCATCTTCTTCAGCTCCTTCATCATCGGCATCATTACTTCCCCCATAGGCCCTGCCAACCTCGTCACCAACTTGCTGATACAAAGAATCTTGCGAGGACGATTCAAGTGTTCCACCCGCAGAGAAAGCTACAGTATCATCATATGTTGCACTCATTGGGACTCCAAACTGTCTCCGAATCGAACTAAAAGATCGTCGTCTTTGCTCCACCTGAATAAATTGAACTGGCCTGGGATAGTTGGGACTTGTTGCGTTGGACACCCCGTAGTAATCCAAATCAGATGAAGCCAACCCCGCAGCAAAGCCTCTTGAAGAGCTAACAACAGGTTCTACAACACCGTTAATGAAGCCATGTGCAGCAGCCACGATATTCCCCGTAGTTAGCGCTGGATTCTCTCCAGCAAGTTCTCTGGCAACGTCTAAGCTATCCGAGGAAGACCGTCCACTTCCCCCGTTGTTTAATATTATCTCAGCATTGCTCCAGTTTTTCTGAAAGGAAGTATCAAATCTCATTGAGCTAAAGTCAGCCTTTGACAAAACAGGCGTTGGTTTTGGCTCAACTAAAGTTTCCTTCCCTCCATCAATCTCCATTGTCATTGTCATCATTGAATCATTCCTTTCAACTCTTCTAATCCCCGTTAACACCGGATCAATTTTTTTCCCGTTTGGCAACACCGTCATCATAATCCCCCCTTCTACTTTCTTTCCTTCTTCAATTTCTTCATCAGAAATTGCTTCCGCATCTTGTTCTTGTTGCTTCCTCTGACATTGTTCAATATCAATTGAAGAAGTTGCTTCCGGTGGGTCGTCAAAAAACCCGTGATCAATGTTTCAACTCTTCTAATCCCCGTTAACACCGGATCAATCTTTTTCCCGTTTGGCAACACCGTCATCATAATCCCTCCTTCTACTTTCTTTCCTTCTTCACTTTCTTCATCAGAAATTGCTTCCGCATCTTCTTGTTGCTTCCTCTGACATTGCTCAATATCAATTGAAGAAGTTGCTTCCGGTGGGTCGTCAAAAAACCCGTGATCAATGTCATTAGTCAGAATTTCGGGGTCTATGTTGCCATCCCCAAGGCCAAGTCCAGTCTGAGGGGACCCGGACCCCTTGTTCGGTTCACTCATTTTCCTTCTCAACAGACTTTACAGTTATCTTCAGTCCAAAGTTTCCTTCAGCTTAATCAAACCTATAAAACAAAGCAAATCCCAATCAGTTAAGTCTTACATTCCCCCAGTATCAACTTAAACTGTCTCTTTACCTAAACTATTCAATATTACGCAATGTTATTTAAAATTGTAAAACCCTTTTCACTTTCACTTTAACAGGTACTCCAACAGGTACTGTACTTTCCCTAAGGAAGAGCTTTCTCTTCCTTCAACTTCCCAGCTAGGTCTTTCCACCTCCGGACTCCAACCGAGACTGAGGGAAAGTTGAAATGGAAACACGTTTTTAGCGTCTTTCCCCGTCTCACTTTTCTGTCTATTTCTCCACAGTTATTTATCAAAAGCATACGCTTTGACGCCTCATCCCTTCCAGCGTTATTATTTATGACTATCCTTTTACTGTCCATCATACAAAACAACTTTTACCTGATTTGATAACCAAAGGCCTTTCGCCTTAGTGCACAAGTGCAAATATGGAACATTAAAAAGCATTCGGTTGGTTGAACAATATGATATGACTGGTATGACCACTGATATGGGCCTACGGATATATCAAATACATAGCGATGACAAAGGACTACTCCTACTTCATTATCCCAATACTTATCATCGTCATTAAAGTTGAATTTTATTAATCTTGTATGATAAGTTGCGTAATTAATTGGCGAATTTTTAAAAATGTAATAAAATGGCCTTTTTTAATTTTAAACTTAATTTATGTCTAAAATTTCCAAATGTTTAAATGTGCATCCATCCATCAAAGTGGTACACTAGCCACTTTCTCTTTCTATGCCCTTCCTTCCAAAAAAACTGAAAGGTTCGATAAGGAGTGGAATGGAAGCGTCTTTTTCACTCAATAAGAAAAACCCGATCACTTCCACTCACTCTTTAAACTACAAGGAAGTTACATCACATTATGGGAAGTAACACTTGAAAAGGTTCCTTCCTTCCGTTGTCCCTTCCTTTACTTTTCCATCTCCACCTCCCCATCCTCCTCACTTTCTTCTTTTTGCTTCCTACATTGAAATAAACAAGTCTGTCCTATTTCCAACAGACAACACATAGACTATATGAAGGAGGATATCTTCTTATTTGACAAAGGTTAAATAATTTAAAGTCTTGACAAATCACAACGACTTAAATACTGAACAAAGGATGAGCCACCCACACAAATTTAATTGCGTGTAAAAATGACAAAAGGGATTTAAAAAGCTCATCCTTGTTTAAGAGGTTTAGCTTTCTCCAACATGACTTTCTCTTACAAAAGAATTTGACTTATTGGGCCATGTCGTCATATTATTCTCAAAATTATCCTATTATTATTCAATGTCAAGTTTCTATTTTTGTTGTACCCTAAACTTGTTTTTTGTTACATATTATCTAACTTTTTAGAATAGTTTACCGTCAAAACAGGGAAAAATACTGGGTTGTTGCGCAATACATGCATTACATAAAATATTACCTTAAAAATTCCATAATTCTTTTATTGTCAACTTTTATTGTAAAAATAGACTCATTTTGAATACATTTTCGAGGTAATTTAACAACACTTGACTCCACAAGCCCTTACTTGAAACTTTGGACTCTCTTTTGTAAAAACGTTTTATCTTCAGACATAAACAATCACTTATCCAATTTAGAATTAAAAAGGAGAAAGCTGCAAGAGAGACACTCTCAGGTTGCAAGCAACGTGAGAGAAAAACGCGATGATAATCTTATTCCATGTGGCTAGTTAAAACCGAGTAAATCGTAAAATCAACAAAAAATAGATGGATTTTTAAATGTCATCCAATTTCACATAATCTTTATATTTACAAAGCAAATACTCGAAATACTCAAAACGAACATAAATCATACTACGTTTTTGTTCCATATTTTTTTAAAAAATCATTTATAGGTACACATGTACTTGTATATTTATTCATTTGATTAAATGATTTCAGTATTCAAGTTTTTCCTATGCATTAACAGTTAAATGTCAGATTACATAATTCCTTACATAGGGGGAAAGTAAGAACTTTAACCCTTTTAACTCTCAAGTTTAATGCACCCATATAACTACTAATATTGTCCAGAAATCTCACATTTCCTTTCATTTAGCCCCTTTTCCAAAATTCATTTACCAACTAGAGAGCATTTTATAAGGAGAAAACAAAATTGTTTACTTCCGGGAGGCCCAAGAATAAAGTAAACAACCAATTTTAGATCTCTTTACCAGTCTCACCCAATTCAAACATCTCTAGCACGGCCAGACTATAATTTTGTTATTTAACACGTATGAAACGAAAGAGAAAGCAAGTCAAAACAAACTGAAAGCCCCAACCAGTCTTGTTTTCACACGAAATCATTCTCATCGACAGATATTCCATTAAAAACCAAGGATTTTTATATTCCGACAGTTACGTGGGTCCTTGAAGTTTTATTTTCCCCATTCAAACAGAGGATATGCCAACAATTTCCCAATGATTTGTATCCAATGATGAATACTTAATTATTTAAGAACTGAAATGAATTGATGAGTTACATAATCAGTAAAATCCTATTTGTCATAATATTCCACATTATTCATTTCATTATTAAAAGTAACAACAGCATTGGGAAAATGCAACTGAAAGTTTATTAAAAAAACTAATAAAAATTGACATCTTTCTTACGCAATTCAAATGCGAATATTGTCAGGATTTTTGTAAAACCCGGTAAAGCTTTCTAGTATATTAAACACAGAAAAAACTGTCTATTCGTGTAAATAGTAATAAAACTGAAGGTGAAATTAATCTGAATTTTAAGAAATCCCTTTTGTCTCAATAAAAGCCAATCAAAGAAGTCACGGCTCATAAAATATTGTTTTTCATTGGAATTCATATTTCCTTTCCTTTCTTCAGCTTACGAATCTCATAACATTCAATTTACCTCTTGAAAGGTGCTCCAAATATGAAAATTAATAAAAAAGATTTAAAAGGATTGAAACAAAATCTTTGATAGAATTCTAGATCTGGCCTTGAAATCAATAAAAGCTTATTAGGCACAGAGACTTGTTATCTAACTCGTATTATGTAAAAAACTAGCATTATCAATCATCCCGGCTTGCCATTCCTCCCTTCCACTTCTGTGGATACATTCAAGGTCTTGTTTTTAAAATAAAAACACTTCAAAGCGTATCTCAAAACTCATTTAATTAGCGTATACGAAGCCAGTCTCATCATTCAACCTGAACAGTTGAAAAAATTGACAACTTCAAAAAAATAGTTTTCCTTGAAAAATTCTAAAGAAATGTTTGTCCTTCCACTCAAATGCAAAAAGTAATTGACTAGTTTCCTCCATTTCCCTCCGTTTTTTAAATATTGAAAGGAAATGGTTGTCCATCAGATTTGTTTTTCTCACGTCTCATCTCACGTGTAGGCTTTTTTATACATGGATATGTGTTTACCTTTGATTTTTATGCTTTCCCTGTACTTTCCTTTTGACTTGTATTTAAACGCTAAAAATAAATATCAAAGCTAATTGGACTTACGTACGTCAATGAAATTTCCCTTGTAGCGTTGAAAACAGTAGAGACCGGAGGTTGGAGGTAGACAAATTGACTCATTCAGTTTTAAACTGACTATCGTATTGAACAAAATTAATTAAAACTTAATTTTTATTGGTTTAGTAATTTTACAAAGGAAAGGTTATTTACAGTTTTTATGCTAATTCCTATTAATTGCTAATGGAAGACGTTGACGTGTTTTACGAGCGTTTTGGTCACATCTACACCTATCAAGTATATCAATATATGACTGAAAATTAATGCTACAAATTAAATCAAATGAAACAATGGAACATTATACGAGAAAAAAACGAAAAGGAAGTCAACGGCCATTATTATATTACTCAACTATAATAGGATTATAGCAAACAGTATTATCAGAATTTTTAATTCTTAACATAACGTTTTAAGAATACGTTACTATTTCCTTGCAACAATTTAATAAATTTAAATATTGGACAACGA
>JAANSO010003648.1:0-11121 GCA_036507315.1 Lepidocyrtus fimetarius | reverse complement strand
GCGAGGTTTAGCAATGAAAGATGGTAACGGTATAGCACGGTCTGACGCACTAAAATCTCATTTTAGTTGGCTTTTTACGTCAAAATTACGTTTTATGAATCATCTTTTTCGGTTACATAAGAAAAGTTGAAAGTGATTTTTTGCGGGGTATCCATTTTGAAATTAATTTTGAATAATTAAATTTAATTGCACTCCAGTTAAGAAATTAGTTTTTTTCCAAAACAAAAGATTAACAGAAGCAAAAATTGGGGAAGAGACGGAGAGGTTTCATTGAACTTTGTTTTTCTTGTTTCCGGTCGTTGGTGCTGTTTTTCTTATTTTGTCTTGAAAATTCGCAACAAAGTGGAACACAGAAAATGAATTTTTGCACATTTTATATTAACTTCCGGTTTTGCAAGCATGCAAATAAATGCATACATGAAGACTTTTCTTAAAATTGCCAATGTGCTTTTACTACAAAACTGATGTTTTCTTGGAAATACCACTGTTTGAATAAGATTGTTTTTCTTTCCAACTTCTTATGCACGCGTTATCGGAGGGATTAATTTAATTAATTGGGTTTTAACTAGTTTTAATTAGTTTGTTTATTTTGTAAGCGTTTGTCAAATACAAATTCAGATTAGAATGAATGATGAAGTCCTGTTTTGACTTTGGTGACCGCGACCACCGCAACTACAAACCAAAAAAGTCAATTTAATATTCTGAAATTGAATACGGGGCGAAGTGATAATAACAGTGTTTTTCTTAATTAATTTCATACCCTAGTTAAAATCCTAACAGATTCGTAATTTGAACATCTTTTGCTGACATTTCAGTCATTAACCTCAATTACTGGTTCAATATTTTACGAATCATCATTCTCCTTTTAATTCTAAGAAGGATTTTTATCATGTCTGTTTGATAAAGTTGAGATAAATCTTTTCCAAATGTTACCGGATTTAGATGGATCCAGCATGATTTTTCTTGTTTTACAAATATAATTTATTCCATACAAATACGCATTTTTCTAATAAGTAAAAAAGTCGACAAGTGTCAAACACATTTTTGTTCTTCCATGAATGGAATGGATCAATATTTATTTGACTTTAAATGAATAGAATATCACCACTTGTCTGTACGATTGACGGCTTGTTATTTGTTTTAAAATGTATGGAAATAGATTGGAAGCCACTCTCAAGCAACTCTTCATCAAATTGTAATATCCATTCAAACAAGACTTGCTACTCGCATGCTTGCTTTTTATATTAAATTATTATAAATTGATTGGGGGAAAAGCGATGAGCCGGTTCTGGCGTGAGTGTGCCAAGCAGGCTCTGTATGTCCAGCAAAAGTTATTCGTCATTTTGTCATGGATGCATCATCGAAATAGAATCAACACCATCCTTTCCCCGGTACGCCAAAGATTCAGTATTTTCTATGAAAAATCGAAGGTATACTTTCCTATAAAAACGAAAAGTCCTTGCATTGACATTACGTCATCAAAGCGAGCAATATTATTTTATGAAGTTTTATAAGAGGGATATGCTATAAATAAATCGACAAGTAAACTTTACCTAACCCCAATGATAATAATTCAATGCACAATAAGTGGGCGTTTTGTTGTTGTGAAGCCCAAATGTAAACTTACGCATTTTTTCTCCTTCTAATGATGTTTATTGCATATTACGTTAACATCGTATAATACAAAGGCTTGCGTTAATGTAATAGAGAGAAGTTAAAGCAATATAATATGATACACAAACCATACAAAACCTAAGCCTTTATTGTCTTTCCCTTCTACTATTTCTCTCTTCAGGCTTTATCCTTGTCAGTTTATTATGATAAACTGCTTTGATATTTAATACGGAATGGACAAGTTTTTCCTGACTTGGTTTCTCGCTTTTCTTTTCCCGGTTCGCCGACCAAAATTACAAAAAAGCATGGAAAAGACTTACCCTCTCATATTGAAAGAATAAACAGGAGCGGGTTAGATTCTCTGATGGCTTTTACGCAAAACTTTTTTGTTGGAAAGGGCTCCTATTGTGTTTTCATTCTTTCTGTAATGGCCATGGATGAACTGACAAACGATGAACCAAAATGAGCGAGTGAAGGAATAAAAGAAGAGCTTGGAAAATGAGAGAAATGCTGAAAATGCAGTAACGCATTGACTCACGCAACTTTTTTGTTGGTTTCGCTCTCCAGTTTTTAAACACGATTCCCCACTTTCTCGTATATTCTTTAGAAGGAATGGAAATGAAGTGGACTCGTCACAAAAGCATGAGCCCAAAAGAAGGAAGTGGGAAAAGGGAAATCTGAATTTTAGGGTGAACATCCACAATTTTTATGGTTTTGCAACTTGAAACTTACTGTAACTGTACATCTGAGAGAGATGGAGGAATATACCGAATATTATCCTTTGAATGAAAGTAAAGTAGGGATGGTTAAGAAGGATGCGTACGTATAAGCTTTTCTACTAAAACATTATCATTCAGTATTCTCCTTCCTTATACACAAAACTAGTAAAAACCATGTGTATTTTTGTGTATTCCTATATATAACTCGTTTATTCCTGGGCACATCGAATAATCACGCAATGGGAATGGGAAAAGCTTTGTAGTAAAAGTAATATTATGGATGAATATATGGATATATAATAATAATAATGGATGATATATACATTAAAATGTGTGCTTGAGAGGTTGCTCTTGCTTGCACTCACAACAAAATGTATAAATTGTTATGTGAAATAATCGGTGAAAGGGAATTATTAAGCTCTAAAATAGTGCTCGTGTCATCATCTCATCATATCCCCTCCTTCATATTCTCAAAACTCTTTCCAGAGATATGGTTTTTACTTTGACTGGTGGCCTTTTTCTACTTCTTCTCACTCTGCTCTCTCTTCCGCCTTCTTTCATTTCAAAGGATAAAATTTCGTTTTATTCCAACTTGAGCTTTTCCTTACACTTCCTCCACGGATGAATAACATTGAGTCAGATTCTTGTATGAAAATGCATAATAGAATAGAGAGGAAGACATAATATTACCATTCATATTCATATTATTCAGAAAGGAGAAACATTTTCGGTTATAAATGCGTAATGAAAACTGTTATGTTTTAGCTTTTCCCTACACGCATATTCTCAAAAATAGCACATTTTCTTTTTCTCCTTCTTGCTTGTTTTTCTGATGTCTGCTGATGAGTCTTCCTTTGATCAATTTTCCAAATAAAAAACTTGATGCTTCAAGGAAGACGCTTCAGCTACATACAAATTTTCTATCATCAACAGTTCCATCGTTACTTTTTCTTTACACTTTCTTTTTCCTAATTTTCTTAGAGAAAGCTGACAAAGCTGTTTTATATCAGGAAGAAAAATCAAAAAATGATCTATTAATAGTATTTTTACAACTACTTTGGTCGGGTGGATCATATACAAACATGACATAAGTATAAACATAGAAAATGCCGAAGAGAGATAAAAACCTACAACCAATTCAGTAAGCTCTCTTCATATCTCACCAACTTTACTCATTCTCATTCTGACTTGAACAGCATTGTGGATATGTTTGGATTGGAAGGGAATTGAACGGGTTGTTGAGTTGAATTTATGTGATAAATTGAGTCAACAGAAGCAGGAGAGAACTGTTAAGCATAAGCTTAAGCTAAAAGTATAAAGAGTAGTTTAGCCACTGGAATAAGCATCAGTAAAAAGCGTACACTAAAAACCGCTTTTCCTTTGCATTTGTACATGCAAACATTCAAACATGAAAGTGAAGAAGTAAAAAGGCTCGAATGAAATATGATGTAAGAGAACCTATTCATGGAAAGAATTTCACTCAGCTAGTGGGAGAAGAGCAAGAGGAATTTTTAGTGTGAGCTTGGATTTGTTGCGGGTATCATCTATTCACTCTCCTCACTATAAAACATGGTTTTCTCTTCTACTTCCGTTTTGTTTTTAAAAGGTAAATGTTTGCTGGAATAGTTGGTTTTAATCAAGTTTTGTCCAGAGTAAAAGAGAGACACAGTGATCCTAACAAGATGGGATGGTTTCCCTTTCTAATTACTTTATATAAAGTTAATTAGCAGTAGTAGTTGGATGCTGTTTGTGTGAGAGTGAGAAAAGTGAGTTTTTGGAAAGGGAGCTTGCTAATTTGTGTTCATTTGTGTTCATTCATTAGTTAAAAAGGGGATGGTGATTATTAAAAGGTATCAATAACTGAATAGCCAATGATTACCGCAAAGGTGGACTATTCAATCTGTACACTTTATTTATTAGCTCATTAGTGTGGACATTAACCATTAGATTTTTTGTTATTTAAATTCGGCGAAACTTATTTACGCAAATTGGTTTGTGAGTAAAAGATCGAATATGTAAATGAATTGAAATACTACAAAACTGGTTCGTTAACACTTAAGGAGCTAAGGGTGTCCACAATTGTGGCCAACCGTTAGTAGCCTACCGTTAAAAAAACGGACCTTACCCTTAGTTACCAAAGTGTTAAAAAGTTTATCGGCTTGATCCAGAGTATGAGTAAGCAACAAACCATTGTACAAAGCAAGCATAGTTTACTTAACAAACATTTTTCATAATCAGCATAACTAATATTCAACATTCATATTTCTTTCAATTCAACTTGCGTCAGCATTTCCCTGAAATGACTGGACTGAGCATGATGATTACTTTTCAACGTACGAAATATTTGTAAGCTCAACAGTTTCGTGAGATTGTTTATTTGGATGGGAGTTTAAAGTGGTGAACTACATTTCAGCAGAGTATGCTTTTAGTCAGTAGGTATATTCGGTTCGGTTTTACGTAATCCTAATTTGTTAACGGAACTGCTATTAATCACTCATTTTAAAGAGATTGTTCTCATTTTTGCAAACCATTAGGTATTGATCACACGTGATTGTGGTGAAAGTGAAGAAAAGTTTGCAAAAGTTTTTGTGGGAGGCTGGAGGTAGCCTTTGTAAATAATTCATGTAAAGTATCAAATGACACGAGTTTGTGGTGACAGTGAAACTGAAACCTAAACAGTCAATACTAAGGTTATGTAAAGAGACCATAGGCAAAGAAAAGCAACAAACTGTGTGACCTTTAGCATGTAAACTTACAAGACGGTGTTATCTTTCGCCATTCATCCAGTGATCCTGTAGTCAAACGACAACAGTCTTGGGATTCATTTACCACTTATCTGCAGAACAACCACCCAAACCATCAGAACCACAACCGTACACTCTTCTTACATAACTTATTTTTGATTGTGTTATTATCCTGTCATTCTATGCCGGTCTTTCAGTACCACAAGTGTCTTACATCTTTACTGTTAAATTCAAGTTAAAACTAACCAGCGTTTTCGTGACGTGTGTGCCTGTGATTTCTTAAAATTAGAAGAAAAGGATATTAAAGATGGGAAACATACATACTGTTGGGCCTAACGAGGCTCTTATCGTTTCCGGTAAGAATAATTAAGTTGTAATCTGTACTTATTTATCTTCTGACTCATCGTCGTCGTTTTTTATGTTTGTTGAAATCAGGGTAGATCGATTTTAGCAAGACCACAAATAGCTCATAACATTCACATTTAAGAATTACCTTGTCAAATATCATTCTAATGTCTATATCAAGTTGGATTTTTCTCATATTTTGCAAACTTTGGTTGATATAAAAATTTAACTAGGATTGTCCAATTCCTTCCATCATATCCTTTCTGGCTCCTTGTAAATCCTTCATTTTCATCCTATCCCATTTCAAAGCGATGGATGCATATAGTCATTAATATTCAAACTCAACTGCAGTTGGCAGGAGCTATTTGGAAGAAGCTTTACATGAAATCAAATTAATTAGTACGTAGTAGACACAGTCCGTATTCGTACCAGCTAGGGAAGAAACACGCGAAGAAGACAAAAGAGAAACAAGCAGTGCAGTAACAAATGAATAGTAGCGCATTATATGAAACATCATAATTTCACATGCAAGCGTTTCTTCTCAAATCAATAGATGATTGGCTGTATGACTATGTTCATGACATGACAAGCTAGACGTAATATTTCATAAAATTTAGCCCTATACATTACCACCTCTGGACTATAGGAGCTTAGCGAATTACTAGAATAACCTTTCCAGTTTGCTCAAATAATGCAAATGTAACATTCATGAAATAAGAACGCCACAATGCAATCAGCAAATCATACATGAGACATATAGACTATAAACATAAAGAAAAAACAGTAAAAAAATGAAAATAGTTTTACATTGACAGGACTACCCAAGGGAAATGTAATACCAAAAATCTTATTTTTATTACGCTATTACCTTTCCTTATTTACTCACTAACACGCTGGAGATGTAACTGAAAGCCGATTTTGTCAACCACCTACTTATCCACAACACTGTATTATTCATAATATTTAGTTTTTATGTTTGTTGTAAGCATATTAAAGTAGCTTTAAAATGAAATGTTGATGGATATTTGCTTCAGAGAAATGACAAATTCATTATTTTACTTATCTAAACTACAACATCCTGCTGGGGAGTGTGCTCGCTTACCTAACAAATTTTGCAATTGAACTCATGTAATAATATGGAAATGTATTTGCAATGCAAAGAATATATGATTGTTTATGATTATGACCGAAATGGAATAAGAAGGAAATGGAGAGTAAAAATATGATGTTCAAAAACATACTATGATAATTTTTGACGACTATCCAGCCAATCTTCTTCTCTCTTTGATGTTGAATTTACACTTTTTATGGGTTTGCCGGCTCCAAAGCTAAAAAGCAAGCAAGTTTATGTCAAAAAGGAAAGTGTAATGTAATTGCAGTAGTAATTTTTGGAGCATAAACATAAAGTACTTTGTTGCTGTTGTGTATACTGTGAATATCTTTATGTGAATCTTTTGCTTTTAAACTTACCTTTTGCTACACTTTTTTCATGTGTGCATAATCCATATCAAATTTATAGGCATTCACGCAACAGTTTTGCTTCCCATAAAATGCTATGCTTTTCTTCCTTCTCACCAAATGATTCACTAAATATTCTCTAAACCTGCAGTATTCTACGAAATAACCGTTGAGTCAAAGATTGTGCGATGTCAATTTTTAAAAACTTAATTTTCAAGCATAAAATAGTAAAAAGCCTGGATTGTTGCAATATAATTTTGCTTTGTCAATTTTTTTGGGGACTTCCCATTCCAGACTCCATTAAAAATAGCTTAATTTATTTTTCTGTTTTGTGACAATGCAACAGACTAATAAATCTTTCATGAAGTTATTAGTTTGGATAATACTGAATATGACATTATCCATCCATGTAAGTTTTGTATAGAATTGAAGCCACTTAAGCTCCACGTCACTTACTTAACTCCCCCACACTTTTATTTTTTCTAAAACATATCTTTTCAAATAAGTATAATGTAATTTTAACCTATCTAAAATATTCAATTCAATTGACGCAATGAATCAATGCGTGTGAGTCACGGTTTCTATCCCGTGATTCCGTTCAAAAAATTTTCTTGGAATACTATTTTGGATTTAGATAGATTTGAAAAGCCCCAATCGGTTCGTATAATTTTATCGATCAATTTACAATGTATAACGAATCGATTTTTAAGTATTTTGTAGATTATGCGTTGACAAGAACACTAACGGTTGTGTGAGTGTAAGATCGAATAGAAGGCCACAAGCCTGCGTAGACACTAGCTTGAAAAGTTTGCAACGTTTTGCAAATATTTTTTAGTATTTTTCAATATTTCTGAAGACTAATCTAATAAAACTTTTATATTGAAAGCTGTAACATTATTTAAGGCTGCAAATTGTGATTTTTGCAAAAACCTTGTGCAAATTTGCAAAAATATTTGCATATTGTTAGTCTACAAGCTATTACCGTTCGAATGATATGCAACTTGCCATATGTTCCTATTTGAGATTTTCTAACCGTCACTTCTAACGGCGTAACCGTAAGTCCAATATTGCTGAAAAACAATACAGCTCTGTCCGAAGGTTAGGTCTACCTGCCTGCCAATTTTGGTCTAAATCTATTATGGCGTTTTTGAGCTATCGTGAAGACAGGCGGACGGACAGACAGACAGACTAACAGGTCGATTTCATAACTAGCTTTTCAAGCTAGTAATAATACTCATTGAATGAAATTTGGTTTGAACAGAAAATTTTAATCCTATTACAATACAACGCATCTTCCGTATCTACCTACCTTTAGCTACTAAATAAGCGAATAGAAAAGAAGATGACGCCAAAGAATAACTGCAATGTTGTCTGACACTCTGACGGTCCGTTTTTCTTTCTTTCATGTGTTAGGCAAATTTTAAATTTGTTTTTTCTTTTTGCATTTCTTTATTTGTATTTCCATTGCACATGAATTTCTTGAGCAGATAAGTAATAATTTCTTAAAAATATGAAATAGGTAGGAACCCAATAGAATTCTACTTACATTATTCTCATAGCTCTTTTTACAAAATGGCTCATGAGTATTAAAAAACAATTGCTTACATACATTATGTATCCACTTACATAATACATTTTTAATCTTAATTTTAGTATTAAACCCAGTTTACGAGTATTTTACCAAACACGCATTTTAAAAATTAAAACGAAGCTTCTCAAATGCTACTAAACTGACAGCTATCATTTTCTTATCGTGTATTTCTTTAGAACAAGCTGTCACTTAAAATTTAATTATTTTTTCTAAAAATAACCCTAGCAGATCTAATGTAAATACGTTATTAGCATTACAAAAAATAACTGACGCGAAAAGGCAAAAGTACAGCTCAAGTTGAATATAAAAAGTCGATACAAAACAAAAGTTTAAGAAGTAAGTTAAATTAGTTTTACAATAGAGAAAGAAGAAGTAAAGTTTATACATGAACATTAAAAACCTAATATGACACTTTAATATCAGTCACTAAACAATAAATTCATTGTTGCATTGCATATCTTTGTATAGTTCAATTTAACTTTCTTCTAATTGAACAATGCTATTTCGGTAGCATTATTTTTGGTTTCTGTATCTCGGAGGCTCCACAGGGATAGTAGATTCTCCCCAATCCTCCTTGATCATGTCACTGGCCTTCTCTCCAATCATTATCGTTGGGGAGTTGGTATTGCCAGAAACGACATTTGGCATGATTGAAGCATCTGCAACACGTAGGTTTGACACACCGTAGACACGCAGTCTTGGATCTACAACGGCTTCTGGATCCGTTGGTGGACCCATTTTTGCCGTTCCACAGTGATGATAAATAGTAACTGTGTAGTGACTGCAAATTGGGTAAAGATTACAAACAAAATTAATTAAAAATTGAGTAGAAACCTTTAAAGGGTTAGAATAGGGTGTGAAATGAAAAGGGAAGTGATATTTGACTGACCGTATGGCACATTCCCAGTATGCATCACTCCATGGCTCAAGATGTGTGCAACCAGGCATCATGTGAGGGTTGAGACGTGAGTTCAACCTTTGAAATGCTTTTGTCTGGCTCATGGCTACAGCTAATTTTACACCTTCAACTAATATCTTAACATCTCGGTCATCTATTGCAATATAAAAATAAAATAAAATAAAAAACCTGTATTAACACTCAATTCAAATTGAATGAAAATTTGTTTAAGTTTTTAAAATCTGTCAATACCACATCAATTTTTTAACTTACCGACCATATAATTAGGATAAATTAGAACTTTATGAAAAGGGTTTCTGGATCGGAGTTTCAAGTAGCCTTTGCTATATTGGTCTTAATATCATGGGAATTACTGACCAGGTGTCACGATACTCAATTGGTTTGAACATTGCATCATACACTCTCTGTGATATCCCGTGAGCTTTCTTAATTTGCCTTCCCTCGTCAGATGAAGCCCTATACATATACGAAGAGCATTAAGTATTGCATAACAATTTGAAATAGAACAGGAAATACAGAAGAAACCTGTGTAATTTCCTGACTATTTGTGCGTAAGATATGTATGACACGCGCATTAACAATCACACACATTCCACATACACGTACTGCTTTACTTTCCCCTTTCTCAAAGCTTATTTCATTAAATCTTTAATGATTTTTGGACTGGTGGTACTTGTACCCGTGTAACTTGTAAACTGTCAATATTTAGTTTTTTGAACCTAGCGGGGAGCTTCATTTTATTACCACGCAAGAGAAAACTGACTTTCTCTCTATATTCTGGATTATATTTTTGTACTTACGATCCAGCAATGAAATGAAATTCAATATCAGGGAAGTCATCAGAGCTGTTGGCATATTTCGTGTTGACCCATGCAACTCCCTCCACCCCTCCAAGAATGGTGAGGGGTCCTTTTCCATACAACGTGTATTGAACAACTGAAGCTAAATTTTCATACCGGGATTGTATCATAGACACGGGTTGGTCGACTAGAAATACTAAACCACCGAAACCAATGTGATCTTGTAAATTCTTGCCCACAGGCGCATCCTAATAATAAAAACGTAAAAATGCAGGATTTAATTTGATTATAAAGGAAGTAGACCTTTTTTAAATCCAAGGTGAGATATGGGAAAAAGATGAAAAAAGACATTCTTTTTGTTTCACTAACTTTGACTAGTGGAATGCCCATTTCGTAAAGATGAGGAGCAGGGCCAATACCAGATAACATGAGCAACTGTGGACTATTGAGTGCTCCACTGGAGAGAATCACTTCTCTTTTTGCGAACACATTATAAACTTTCCCATCCCGTTTGAATCGAACTCCATAAGCTTGATTCCGGGAATTTATCAAGACTTTCATGGCGTGTGAGTTTAGAGCGATGTGTAAATTTGGACGGTTTCTGACTGGTCGTAGAAATGCCTAGAGCAAAGTAATATTATAAAATGTAAATATTTTTTGATTCCATCTTTAGAATTGACATTTTCTCTCACTTGAAAAGATTTTATTGGACTTACTTTAGCTGCACTGCACCTTGACCCCCTCCGGATTGTTCCTTGTGCAATCATAAACCCAGCTTGATATTCCCCATTTCCATCCCTATTATCATAACCCATTTCCTGCCCTGCTTCGATAAACGTTGCAGCTAATGGGGTTCTCCAAGGAGCTTCCTGTACAGTTAAATAGCCTCCAGAAGAATGGTAGTCAGTTTGAGCTAAATACGGATTTCTAT
>JAANSO010003647.1:0-11121 GCA_036507315.1 Lepidocyrtus fimetarius | reverse complement strand
CACGCAGTTCGAATATAAAAAATTAGTTTTTTCTGTTTTTGAGTTGGGTGGTTGGTTATATGAGGAGACCAGTATTTTTTACTCCTTTTTATACTTGTATAAAAAATCTGTGAACAAACTTGTCTTTTTTGTACAACAGGTATACATTCATTTAAGGGTGAAGCGTCTCTGCAATTTACTGGCTTATCCTCCTCCTCTCTTTCTATGTTTTTTAAAATTCTGTATAGCACTTGCTCAAAGATTCTTTAGAATGAAAGAAAGAAGAAGGTCATATCATCAACATTATCAAATCATGATCATCATCGTGATTATCATTTTCATCCTCATAAATGCAATGTTCACACATTCACGAGCCACATCATTAAAAAGCTTAGAAAAAAAGTTTTAAGTGAAAAAATATCGTAGCAGATATCGTTATAAAAATTTGCTTGAAAGGTATGTTAGTATAAGCATGCAATTTCTGAGATTAACAGATTATAAATATTATACGGAATTAAAAATCATTAATGTTTAACATACTTGCTTGTGTTTTCTAATCCTGTTTGCACTTTTGCAAAAATGCCTCGTTAAAACATTAACGTTTCAGTCACAGTGAAACTTGTCGCTGATAAGCGGTGGTCGGTCGGTGTTGATATTGACGATGATAAGCCGAGAAAGGATTGAGATCCTGCTTTTACTCGTCGAGAGTGTAATTGATACAATTTTTGTCTGTAAATGAGCAATTTTTTGTCTATGCAATGCATGTGGCAGCAACAAATTGCAGTGATGCATTAACAACAGGGCAATAATTTTCTCTTTCAAGTCCAGTTTTATACTTATTCCTTGTTCACAATAACATTATTTTCACACAAATTGAAAACGTTCATTTTATTGAGAAGGAGTGGTGCAAGCATTAATGTTTCTTTAAAAAGCTTTTCCTCTTGCGCTTATTATCATGATCATTACCTCCTACTGCGTATTCGCAGGCTTTGCACTTTTTTCTGCAGAGAAACGCAAGGTTTGCTAATAATAGAAACTGAGTTTTAATGTTCCATGTCCGACAAACGGGTAATAAATGTAACACGAGGGTCTATTTATGGATGATTTACAATAATTGTTCATACTGTTATTATTCTTGAAGTCATCAACTTCAAAACTTGAGTACATAATGTTTTTAATGATTTTCCGGTTCGATACACTTCACTGATTCTCATCCTGATCATCATCCGCTCTTCCTCCTCCTCACCACAAGTGAAACACTTTGGAGGTAACAAACATGTACTTTTCCTCAAAGGATAATTCACTGCTCACTTCAACAATCTCTTTTGATTATTGTTTAATTACTGGGCGGATCTCTTTCCAATTTAAATCAGTTCATGAAATCCATGAAATTAAATTTAAGTACATTTTTTCTTAAATCATAAAACCTAGCGAAACGTTTAAAAACACGCACGGCTTTCTCAAAATGTGATTGTAGCGTTTCTAATTACTTTATTCAAAGAACGTTGTACAAATCCGTTTCCACATACGAGCACACTCAAAATTTTTTAGAGACTCCACTTTAGGCTGCAAAATGCAACTTTTGCCTAAATTTTTAACAATTTGTTTGTTTCTTGTCCATTTCAGAATAATTACATTGTTCGTGACTGGAGTAGACAATGCATTGATTATGATTGAATCTGAATTTTTTATTATACAACCCACAAGTAAACCTCAAACAATGTCACGGTTATTTGATTCCAAGTTATTCTTCTTGTCACTTTGTAAGGAAAGCAATCTGAACAAACATAGTTTACACTATTCCCACTATTCTCGCATTCACATCATTACACAATAAAAAACAACCCCAAACTTTACTCAACCTCCGGACGAAAAAAGTTAAAACACGTAGAATTGTTAACGATCCTGATCCGGCGTTCCACCGGAAAGATATGACGATGATTTTGCCAAAGGTAAGCGTTTTTCTCCTCCTTCTTCAACCAAACGCTATAAGAAGTAGAGAGAAAAGACCTCTCTAACGTCTTCTTCTTACAGAAAACCATAAGCTTACTATTACTAACGAGATAAATTGTGGTCGCAAAGAACAAAAAACTTGTTCCTTTCGTTTGATACGATCAGGTTACTTATGATGCAGCAGGAGTTGTTGCTGCTGATTCTTTCTTACATTATAAAAAAAATGTTAGTTTTGTAACAAACTAATGGGGTAAATTTTTAGGAGCTTGCGTTTATAAGTAAAGGCATTCGTGTAGCAAGTAGCATGTACATATATCACATCATCATCAAATCAACCCAACATAGGGCACAAGAATAAAAAGAGTTCGTTATAGACAACGGCAAAATTATTCCCTTCTTTAAAGTTTTTCTTGCCATCGTCATTAAGAAACCAGGTTCCATGAAATAACTCTTCTTAGGCAGAAAAAATAATCAGAGGAAGGACAGAATCCAAGAGAGAGCACAAACAATGTATATTGTATTACTTTGTAATATATGATATTTTTTCTCGAAAAAAGAAAAGTATTACATAAGTATACATTTTCATTTTTTAACGAACACTCCTTTTCTCTCCAGTGAAGAGTAAAGCACATTGTTATGTAATATAATCCACACCCGTAGAGCACCTTCCTTTTCTTCCCCCTTCTTTTTTCTCTCTCCCTCACCCTTGCCAGCGACCGCCGAAGGAGACTTTATCTGAGAGGAAACGTGAAAAATTGATCAAAGATTGGAAACGGATGTAGTAATGATACCCTTTTTATGTAGAAGTGAAGTGGATGATGGTAGGGAGATGATGGAGGGACGCAGTCAGAGAGGCAGACAAGACGAGAAAATCAGGAACAACCCTCTCGATCATCTTCTCCTCTTCTTCATCATCTTCATCATTGAACAACATTTTACGCATCATTTTCAAGAAGAAAAAAAGAAGGAAGGAAATGATGATCATCTTCATTTTTTTATTTTTTTCTTTTGCCTGCTTGATCTCTCTCGTTGCCTTTTACTTGAGCTTGCTCAGCAGTATGCATTGTAGCCAACTTGTAATAATATTAATAATAATGATGTATTTTTTCTAAAATATGAGTTTTTTGTGTTCATATGCTCATGTGAAATATAAAGGATTATCTTTAAGACGAAAAAAAAGCTTGGCTGTGGCGCTGTTGCGGCTCTTCTTTATGAACGAGATGAAGGGAAGGATTAAGGGATGCACATGATGCATTCATATTTCCACTTTTTTCGTGGTTCCCATCATCAACCAAAAAGATCCAGTGCAACCAAGTTAAATGCCTCGTATCGCTGAAACCAAGGCGAAACACGGATTGTTACTTTGTTGCTTACTTTCTGTACCTAATGGCTTAAGATAAGATTTTCTACTGGATTCTTACTTAATATTATCCAGATCTCTCAGAGCTAAACCCATCTTTTACAATAAAAAAACTTAGCCACATTGCATTTTATGATTATAGAGCTTATTTTACCCGAACGAGGTAATGTTAAGCCATTCAACCTTTATCCTTAAAACATGATCATCACGATGATAATCTTTACATAGTGATATTGCAAAGAGCAAAGGAAGCGCTACGAATTTTGAATTAAAAATGTATATACAAAGTATATGCGTACTTGGTACGAGTTCCTGGGATAGAAATATGGCGGTTTATTTTTTACGTTAAAATATCAGAGTTAAATTTTTTAATGAAATAGTAAAAAGAACTGAAACCTTAGCAAAGCTTGAAGCTATGTTATGATATGAAGGAATACGTAAACCCCTTCCAAAAACTGCGTTCGTTGACTGCAGTTATGAAGGGATTTTACTTTTTTCATTAATCCATGTAATATTAAGTTTATCCTCATCATAATGTGAAGACAATACAGTTTCATATCATTTTATAATGAATTACTGACAGTCGAAGTTTTGTGGTTGTTGGCAAGCATAATAGCTTTGAAGGAAAGATTTTTACGGTTTTCATTTCTGTAGGATCACAGCACACACTTAATAAAATCCTTGCATACTATTTGGGAGGTAAAAAGGGAGATTTTTTAGAAAGATTCAAGACTCTTTCATTCTCTATTTCTCTAGAAAGTAAATATGGTTTATCATGACAGCTATCTTCTGAGGTTTTTTAGAAATGTACTTGAAATTTTGGATGGAGGAAGCTGCCAAGAAAATATGTGTACACAGTAATGTTGGTTTGAGATTAGATGAGAACAGGCTAATTGCAATCACTCACACAATATGGTGGACTATGCAGTTTTTTGTAACGCAACCCGTCTTCTAATATGCGAAAAAAAAATTATCATGCAAGTAAAGGGAAGGTAGACTACTTTGTTTATTAGGTTGGCAACGCTATATAAGATTGCCTTACCACAATTTACCTTGCGTCTTGAATATTAAAATGCTTTAAGTTTCATGGTTTTACTAAATAGTCCAACAGTGATGATTTTTTCGCTAGTTTTGACGATGTTGCTAGTGTAAAAATTTCATCCAACCTTTTTTGTTTGAGATATATGAAATGGTGTTAAGACGCTTTTTCTAGGAAGAAAAGCTCCCGTGTCATGATGAATGCCTCAAGAATTTTTATTATAACTGTGATAACTTGGTGATGGCGTTGTTTTTGGTTGTCAGCTTGTTGTGAAAAGTAAAAATTCAATGTGAAAACATGTTGAATACTTTCATGAAAAAGAATAATCATCCTTTTTGGCTGTTATCGTCATCACGTAAAGAAAAAAGCTCAGTCTATTCAAAACAGCAAATTGCAATTAAGCATGGCTAATGGCATTAAAGGGGTTTTTAAATGGATTAGAGCAAGATGGATGAAGAATACATGTCCACGCAGTATAGTTAAGCAGAAGATGGTTATCTACGAAAGGAGTGAGTACCTCTGAGACGAAATAGAGTAACCAAAACAATGACATTTAAAGCAAATCAATTCTAAGCTTATACACATAAGAAAACTTTCAATAATTTTGAAAATTAAAGATTCAAACAATAATAATAATGTTTAGAGTATTTTTAAAGGGAAAATTACTTGTTTGTTGTAGGAAAAACTTTCAAGAAAGAGGCATCTCTCCAATAATTCAACCTGAAAGCCACGAGCTATATATTTGATTGTGGATTAGAAAGATTTCGAGTATATTATTAGCTCATTCTTTAAAAAACTGTTACTTATCAGCAAAAGTACAATAGAGTAAACTTTTTACCGTAGAAAACAAAAGGCTATATTCTTATAATTTTTAATATAAATTTTGGACGATGAAAGAAAAAGATGACTAGCTGAGATAATGTAATAATACTTACCTCTTCAGTTTTGAATTTAGATTAGTGCAGTGTACAAAACTGTTGTTATATTTTTGCTGGGAGAAAACAAAGTAAAAAAGACAGCAAAGCGTAAGAAATGCTTGCTCATCTTCTCAAAAATAAAAAAATAAATCAACTCAGGGGAATATAAGAAACAGATAATAGCCAAAAGCGTTATTTTTTCTCGGGATATGTTTCTTCTTTCATCTTTTTTAAATTTTCTCTTTGTATAATTATGATTGTAAGAATAAGCGATGGACAGCAGCGAAGAAAAATAACTTTTTGAGACAGTCCTGGTCCAAATGCGCTGCAGGTTTATATGAACTCTTTCACTGCCACTCTTCTAATGCAGGTTTAATAAGATTTCATGATGCTGTTGCTTACTCAACAATAAACTTGAGAAAGATTCGATTCGATACAATATGCCGCTTCTGGCATCGTAAATTTCTTTGGATACGCTTATTAGTATAAGAATAGTGACGGACCACATGCACAAACTCTGCACATTGCTATATTTTGAACAGAGAAGGCAACTTATAAAGTGGTCAGTTTTTAAGTGGTATAATGGCATATGAACAGGGACAGTTTGTTAGACATGGATATATTCACAAGTCAACACCATAAAGTTAAGCGTCAAGGTGAGTCTATAAAATAAGCAGTTTTATCGCGTTTGTTCGTTTCATTTTCAGTTAGATATTATGTTAGTAAACTTATACTACTATAAACTTTTCTTACTCAACTGCCAAAAGGGGCTTTTATTTTCTGGATTGCCCTGTTGTGAGGATCAAGGTCATGATGAGGCCGGTTCAAAACTGAATTCTGTAATACGTTCTTATCCCCCATAAAGGGAACGAGTCATTAATGAGAATAATATATTACGTAAAATGAACATCCGTTTTTCATTTAATTATGACAAAGCGCACTAAAAGCACAAATTTCAACCAGTTGCGTACCTGGAAAGGAGCAGATAGTGACCTCCGTCGAAATGATCATATTAAATAAAGAACATTATCCAAAAGCTCGCTTTCATTTAATAGCTTTTACTATGATGTGAGCAACATTTGAAATCTCATCCTGGTCAATACAAATAAAAGTTGTTATGATGGAATATGTTTTATATCATACATCCTTCCCAGAGATGTGAAGATCCTGGATGATTGCTATAAAACTACAAAAAAGCTTGGCATACAAGGGTTAAGGAAGGAAGAGAAAAAAGTTACGGCATATTGCTTGCTATATTGCATGCACATACTTGCGTCAATGCACAAATCTCCAGAAAAACTGGACGCACTAGTCAGAACGAATTCAATCTTTGCTGCAATTGTGTATCTTGAAAACCAGCAGGGATCCATGACAGGTTCCTTAAGGGTAAAGGGGTTACTAATTTTCAAAAAGAGAATGATGCACCGACGCATCAACTTGCTTCCTTGTGGCTTTTTAAAAGTTGACAATGACTGTGGAAGTAAAAGAGGAAAAGGATCTGTTCTTCGTTACTGTGGGATCATCTTTCATGGACAGCAATTTTTGCTGGACCAATACTCATTTTTTGAATTGGACAGATTACGGATACTGTTCTTGCTTATTGTTAGCTGTAGTTTGATACTGTATCTATTATGTTATATAATGCACCGAAAGAGAGAGAAAGAAAACAGGGTGAGATGTTTTTTATTTATCCTTTACGATGTAGCATTTTTACCTTGTGTGGCGTTTTATGTACAACAGATTTAAGCAGTCCAGCAACAAAAACCATCAGCGCAGCGTATGATATTATAGGCAAAAAATGTGGATATGACTGCGACGATAAGAACGACGATGGTGGTTACAGAGTTTTGAAGATTTTCTGTAGTGTAATAGTAGAAATGAAAAAGCATATTGAATCCTTTCCCTTAGGGGATGAATGAGCGGTTGGGCGTAGGCACACACAAGCAGATGGGATCCTCTATCCACTCCACTCAATTCTTTTTCATTTCTTTCATATCACATCTCCTCCAACTATTGTACTCCTGTTGAAAGATATAAACTTTGGTTTTTTCTTCTTTTTAAACATAACATCATATTCATCGCGTCGTCGTCACTGATCTCATGTTGAACTTTACAAAGAACGTTATACAATGTAATTGTAATGCATCTGCCAACTTTAAAAGTGGTTATGAAAAAACTTGTTAAAAAATAACAATTCATGAAACTCCGTATGTAGGCATGTAGAAGTAAAAGCTTTCTGTTAAAAACAAAAACAGAATCATAGACGATTTCGGTATTTTTACTCATTCTTCAACCTTAAAACGAATCTGTGCTGTTAGAGAAACGATTTTGAAAGAGTTTTAAATTCTACTTTACTTCTTCAACAACAATATATGCACCTACGTAGTGGAGAAAATAAATATGCTCATCGTTGTCATCATCATCGTGAACAATGAAGATGTGGTATGGTGGCATTTTTACCTTCTTGGTATTTTGTGGCTTTTTCGTATTATTTAGCACTCACATAAGCTACTGCGGGAACACTACAGGTGAATCCTCTGCCCTTTTTGTTATCTAGATGGGAATTTTATGACTATTATAAAACACTGTTTAGTTTACCTTTCATCTTTGATCATTACATTGAATAAGAAAGAGTTACAAAGAAATCTTGTGATTTTCGTTTATGATGACGATGATTATAAGGAAATTGCACAATATAAACATGTTCATGCTTTCGTCATCTTTATTAAGAAAGTATAAAAGTAATCGCAATTCAATATCGCGCATAATAAATTTTATAATCTAAAAGAAAACTTTAAAAGTATGGCAGTTGTTGAGACATGGCACAGCATTCCAATAACAAGATTTTTAAATAAAAAGTAGTAAAATTGATGGCTTCTTCCTTCAATAATCTGTACTCTAAGCAAAAAACGCAAAATTATGAAACTTGCACGATATTAGTAAACTGTTATGGAAAGAATTGAAAAGATCATTTGCTTATCTAAACTTACTACAGCAGTTACAAGGAAATTATAGAGAATCTAACAAGCAGCAGCGAGATCATCACAAGTTCTCAGCTTTATAGAAAGTTTAATATTTTTCGTGTCTGTCTCTCTGTCTACATGGACCTACCTACTGGAAATAATCTTTTCTGAAATAAAAGTGAGATCTGAAGAGTTGCCTCTTTTCTTCATCTTCATACAAGCATGTAAGACGCAGCTTAAGATTTCACTGCCAGAGTGGTGATGGTGGTGTGGAAAAGAAGATATTGAATACTTAAAACGAAGAAGGGCTCTTGACTTGCAAGCAAGAGCAAGTTCACAAGTTTTCTTCTCTTTTTTGCTAAAAAACAACAGACTCGCAGACAAACCACTTGTTCCCAGTTTCTTCGGGAATGTAACCATTTGTAAAGGAGCATGAAAGCTCATGTAGTACTACGAATTGATGTAATAATAGGCAACTTTTCCGAAGAAGCGGATTATGATAATAGGTGATACATTCATTTATAATAATGGGGATGTATATGCCTACATGCAAACTTTGCTAGCACACATGCAGATTATTTTAATGATGATAATGTTGAAAATGATTGAGTGAAGTTTTCAGCAAAATGTAAGAAAAAGAAAAGGATGAGGATATGAAGAAAAAGATGAAAAAGAATGGATTGACTTTGACTTTTTGTTGAAGTCTGTCTTCATTCAGAGTTTTCCCTTGTCTATCATTTTCGAAAAGTTTTATCATAAAAGCAAGTCCACTCTCAAAGTATCTTGCCCAAAGACTTGAACAAGATTGTTCAATACTGTGTGTCTAGTTTTGTTGCAAGATTTTTCAAACTTTACCCAATTATTCTCTTTTATATTGATTCGAATATGTTTTTGATTAGTTTTGAAAGCTATAGAATCTTTTCTTTTTATTATCTCATCTTTACTTGCATCTGGCTTCTTTCATGAAATCATGTACACACAGATTTTGATTTTAAATAGTGCACGTTTTTCCACGTGTTTATACGTTGAATGTCAGGAAGTTCAATATCAACGCACAAAATGTTAAATCTGGTTGAGAAAATTTCCAGTCTATTCGTCCAGTCGTGATCCTATTATTATTAAAGCTCAAATGATGAGAATATAAACTTTTGATTATTATTACGACTTTTCTTATCGACGGTACTGATGAGAAGTATCCATGTTTATCTTTTCTGGCGTACTATATGCATGAACAATGAACATTTAAATCTCATTATATTCCTTCTTTTTGAGTACCATTTTTACTATTTTACATCATCAAAGAAGTAAATAAAAAGTAATAAAAATTTAAATGAATTTTATTATTATTGTTGAAGAGCCATCATCATCATGCAGTTTTGTTTTATTCGGTCAAAAATCACATTTAATCAAAATCCTCGTAATCATAGTTTAAGCAAAAATATATCTTTTTAGATTTTAACCAGCAGAGGCATAATAGAATTTGTATTTTATTAAACTGTTGAGCAAAAAAATCTATACCAAGGAAAATTAACTTTGCAGGGATTCTCAAGAAAATTGTTTTTATTAAACATTTTTATTCGGGTATCACTCACTTTTTTATCAGAAGGTTATTTAAAACACAATCTCTATAACTTACATGAGCAGAAGCGCAGAAAGGGAAGAAGTAACCATAAGACTTTAAGACCTACAATAATTTGGCTTATAGGTTTCAAGCAAAACTACTACATCCTGCTGTGATCAGGTTGTTTCCTCGCATCTTCCCAAGTTGCTTCCTTTGCTTATTGTTAAAAAAAGTTATAAAATGGCCTTCCTCTTTACTCTTTTAAACTAAAAGCTTGAACCCAGGGTAAAGTTTTATATGTGAAAGATGGTTTATCGTGATTTACCGTGTTTCACCCTTTCTTAAAAATTCTTTCAACAATGTTTTTAATTTTATTTTCTTTCTTTTTAACAGACTATTTTGTAAAAATGGTGTATTGTATGGAAAATGGAAACTGATTATCATCAAGAAAACTTGTAAAAAGTTGCCTTGGCTGGAATTTACAAAGGTTGCATGCAGCAGGATATATGGTTGCATGACGTTATTTTCCAAATTTTTCTCTCATCATCAACTTCCATTCACACATGATAATAGCCAGGGATGTCAAACTAGAGTTGGGGCGATATGTCATGTTGCTGATGCTGTCCCTTTTACTTTACTGTAGAAAATCAAATCTCAAGAAAACTTTTTTACTTGATATTCTACTAAAGAAAAAATTTCTCCATTTGCAGGTATGTTCATAAACCTTTATTACTAACGCGTCTTTAACAGCAGCATTGTCGGTTTAACAAGTCGAGTTTTTGAATGTGCAATGTTGTTAAGTTCTTGCACGCAGCAACAATTCTAAAACAGTAAAGAATAAAAAAGCTGGAGATGGAATTATACTTTTTTAAGGTTTGTAATATTTTTGAAGGAGAAAATGTTGATGTGTTGCTTGACGCTATTATTATGAGTTGGCCAACACCTTTTTGTACGTGAAGTACATTCTTGTAAAAAAAGTTCCAAGTGTTCGTCATTATTTTCATGATTTTACCTTGCTTACAGCTTAAACTCATATTTTCAACTTTCTAGTCAGCTCGTTCATTTGGATCTTTGTCACTTTTTATACTCACAACAGTTTTCGTTTATGTTTTCTTCTCATGTTTTGACGGATACTTACAAGCCAGTGTTTTTCACAGAAAAAAGGGTGAAATATTAAGGATAGTTTTTAATGTGATTTTGTAGAGACTGTTGAAGCAGCAGAGTTGATATTAATGTTGATGGCTGGAACCTACTCATTTAGACGTTCAACAAATTGTAGAGAACCACAACCTCCATAACCTTTCCCTTTTATCGTCGTGATAATTGCCATATACCACTGAAGAAAGCAG
>JAANSO010003646.1:0-11124 GCA_036507315.1 Lepidocyrtus fimetarius | reverse complement strand
TATTTACACTTGCTTTGCTTTTTTAGTCTCACTGAACTCAACTCTCCTATCACAAACTTTCCAAAGCTATATTTTATATTTCATTTATATTTAAGTATGGTGACTCAAAATAAAAAAGATATGTTTTTGTGATTTTTCTTATCAACATAATCCAATAGCTACACGATAAAACTCTTTTTTCTTTATTTGTCTACACACTATGTGCACTGAACGCTGCTGTTCCTTCCGACGCAATGGCAAGCGAACGAGTGAATTGGGAAGCTAGTAAAAATATGTTTTTATGATGATGGCAACTGGTAAAGTATTTTAGAGAATGAGAAGTATGAGCGATAGGAGAAATGCTTATTGTGGTGGTGGAAGCGTAATGGTAGTAGCGACATTTTCCTGCTTTGGACGCATTCAACTTTGTTAACTGTCTCTTTTTTCTTTTTAGCTTTATATAACTAATCAAAAGCAGAATGTTACCTTCCTTTTAAAAATGTGAGCACGCTCTTGCTTAATGCGAAAGAAAAACACGGTTACATTATGACACAATAATACATACCACGACAGCCGCATGCTAAATACTAATACAATATTTAAAAAGGGTGAAGTTTACTCCTTTTTATTTGGTAAAAACAATCGGCCAAAAATTATAATCACAAATGAATTGGATTAGCCGCTACCCCCGTTAAAGTAAAACACTTTTTAGTTTGTTTTCCGTAATGAGGATTTGGAATTATCGATTTAGTGAAGCCTTTTTAAAATCAAGCAAGGTTTTAAACATATCCATAACATGAATAATAAATAAAAATGTTTAAAAAATATTTTCCACTTGTTTTGATTGAGGTATTGAACTGGTTTTAAATAACAAAACATCTTTGCATGTATAATTCTTTCCATATATCATCATCATAACCCGCGTGTTTTGCAAGCTGTATTTAATATTAATGCTTTCGTATATTACAATTTGTAATCCTTATGAAAACGGTTTTAATATTAATGACAATAGAAATATTGATGAGATCATGAGTCTTTTTATCTGCAATAAACAAGCGATATACAAGACTGTCACGAGCCATCAACGCCGCACCCTATATTTGCTACACTGTATTCCAAATCAAATACAAATAAAATCCAGTAAAAAAGGTTAATTGTAGGGCATAATATTATTGTAGAATTAGCTTTGCCAATTTATCTTCTTTTTATCAGTTTGACCTTTCAATCAATTTTAAAACATCTTTGTATTTCGATAAAAACATGCAAGGAAAATATAACTTTTGACATTTTCATGCGTAAAATTAACATGTCAAGCATATTAATATTTAACACTCATTAAAGAAAAACTCCTTTTTATTTGAGTGACATTTGAAAAAAAGTGAAAGTTCAGCAAAACTACACTACACAACTACAATTTTCACTTTATGATTTCAGTGTACATGTTTAAAAAATCATAGAATTTTTTTCATGGCGTTTTTCTTGTACTACATAGTTTACATGCATTTATTTTCCGGTTTTATTTCTCCTTTCATCATTTTCCCTTGGGTCAAATTTTATAGTTTTGGATAAAAATTGGTACATATTATAAATACATAATGCACCTGATCTCCAACTTTTCTTTGCCAAAATGTTGGTTACAATGTTTTACACAAGCTCTGAGAATGAGTCACTTGCCTTGCACATAACTTACCTTATTGGGCTAGCTGCTGTATAAACGTTCTCAGGGTATCCGAAGAAAGAATGAATGGGATCTGGCTGGAATTTCCATCCTTCTTTGTTGTATACAAAGGAAAAGAAAGTAAACTCTAAATAGCCAGAGAGAGAGAGATGCATTGAAAAAGCAGTTTGGAAATTTTTGTTTTATGATAGAGTGAAGGAGTGTAGGCGAAAAGATATTTAAGTTCCATATGAAAGGATTGATCTGTAGGAAATCTACTGTTTTTGCTACTTCTGTGCTACTTCACTGTTCATTCAATACTCTCGCTGTTTTATAGAGGGCTGTCTATGATTACTCAGCAAACAAACACCCTTTACTAGCTCACATACAATACAAAATCATATACTAAATCTTTAAAGTTCCTTTTTCTTCGCTATATAGATATCCCACACATAATAATGACAAAAATATCGAGCTCTTCTGGAGTGTTGGATATGAGCAGATGATGATTTAGCTATGATGATGATAAAGTTCCGTCTTTTTCTATGTAAAAAAGCTCTTTAAAGGTGTAACAAGACGTAAAAGGTATAAAATGAGGAATTGGAGAAAAAAGAAAATTGCACAAATTGATTTGGAAAAAGAGTGAAAGGAAAGATATTTTCAACGTGTCACTTGAAAAAGCATTTAAAGACATAAATCTCTTGGGAAGGTATGGAAAAAGGATTTTAGTTTTATACATCTAAAATCTTTACGTATGTGTGAAATTGTCAAAGATGTGCCCATTGTGAAACATTTTTGGTGACAGTTTTCTCCTTACCGACACAAGTGAGATTGCCAAGTTTGGTTGTGCTAAAGTAGAAGAGTTTCCTAATTTGCTATTATATAGTGATTAAAGATCCATTTTTCATAAAACAAAGAAATTATGTGGGCGCTAATAAATCGAGTTTTGGACTGGTTAAAGTCCTTGTTCTGGAAGGAGGAAATGGAGCTTACTCTGGTAGGACTTCAGTACTCGGGAAAGACCACATTCGTTAACGTTATTGCTGTAAGTTCAATGTACATCATGACAACAAAATGTAATTGAAAGTGTTGCAGATTGGTAATAATGAGACTATTTCTTTATCTTTTAGTCTGGTCAATTCAGTGAAGACATGATCCCAACAGTTGGGTTCAACATGAGAAAAATCACAAAAGGCAATGTCACAATAAAGGGTACGTTAATAGACAAAAAGTGGTTCTTAATTATTCTTTAGTTAGAAAAAATCAGCATCTAATTGTTACTTTGGATCACTAATATAATGTTGGGATTTATTTTTATTAAATTACATGTTAGCTTGGGATGTTGGCGGTCAAGTAAGTGCTCGAAAAAAACAAAACGTTTAATTCAATGAATGTTTTTAAAATGTTACTATATTTGATACTTTATTTGATTTTTGCAGCCTCGATTCAGATCAATGTGGGAAAGGTACTATTTTAGAAATATATTAACAATTAAAGGGTTTCTTTCTCAATAGGGATTTGTCGAAAAAAGAAAAACAAACTTTTCAATAAATTTTGAAATCACAGTAACGCAAGAACAAGTGATAAAGAAGCCCTTTCGTATTAAAGTCTTTCAAGTTTTCAAAGTTTTTAATGGTGCAATGCTTTTTAAGATATTGTCGTGGAGTGAACGCCATCGTCTTTATGGTAGACTCTGCGGACCATGAAAAGATTGAAGCAGCAAGAAACGAGCTCCATAACTTATTGGAAAAACCACAACTTCAAGGAATTCCTGTTTTAGTTTTAGGAAACAAGCGGGACCTTCCAGGGGCACTTGATGAAAATGGAATCATTCAGAGAATGTAAGTTACTAGATTTGTTTTTTATTTCAAATCTATATCGTGTTAATAAATTTTATGATTTCATTCGACTTGTGTTTCAATCAGGAATCTTGACCTAATCCAAGACCGAGAAATTTGCTGCTATTCCATCTCGTGTAAAGAAAAGGATAATATTGATATTACGCTACAGTGGCTCACTGGTAAGTTTGTAACTTAAGCAAACGAGACAAATATTGATTACTGATCTTGATCTTTTGTTTACATCTTTTTTATCCTTCTTACAGACCATTCCGCTTCTAAAATGAATCAGGCAATGGGAGGTCGTTGAATTTAAACTCACTACTTCTACCACACACATCAAAAAACTAAAAAATCGTCATTAAAATTGATATCTAGTTTTTATTTTTTGTCTTTTCTTTTGTAAAAACCTTGTGCATTTATAGAATACATATAAATACATACATGCTAAGAAACGTTTATTATATTTTTTGTGTGCTTGTGTAAATGATGACGAGTGAATGTTAAAAAAGGAATGTACGAACCAGAGTAAAAATCATAGGAAGAAAATAAATCGTTTATCATGGCGTTTTATCCTATTGCACATCTGAAGGTTTTATTATTGCTGCTGCGACGAAAGTTTTAAATTCTTTTAAAGATTTATATAATGTATTGTATATATTAATAATAACATTGTAATAGAAACATTTGCGTACTAGTCCCTACTCTTGTCCGAACCCTTCAGTCTCTTCAATAGCAAAAGTTAACTTTTCCACCAATTGCTCATAACTTTTATATGGAGGTAGATCGAGTCTGTTGAAGCATGTGTGACTCTTGGGTAGCCAAGTGTCTTTTCCCACTTTCTCTATGCAAAATCGTTGCGGGCCATTTGAGCCCATCAATTCAGCAAATCCACCGTACAGGCACCCGACATGTTCCACATACAAATTGTAAAAGCCTCGCTCTTTTTTCATTGTCAATGGAACGAACAAACTGCCAAAACCATTGAATTTGTTTGCTAGACCGAGTATAATGCCTGTGAAAAACAATTGTTAATTACAAAAAGTAATCATTCTACTCAAGCAAAAAAAATATATTCAGCTTATATAAACGTACCTGTAAATTGTATTTTTCATCCAATCTTCAACATCAATTTCTTGCATTTCCACACAACAACAGCTCAAGTTCTCTCTCATCAAAGTACTTTAGCCATTCTAAGGGCACCACTTCATTGAATCCATCGAGGAATGCACGAGTTTGTTCTTCTGTTCCACGTGTCATTCGCCATTGCGTCATTAATCTGAATTGATTATTAAAAAGAGAAGATTACATAGCAAATTTTTAGGAAATTTCACTCTGACATCATCCATGCCGATTTATCAACTTTCACTCACTTGATATATTCGTCTTTGTTAGCCTGGGTTACACGCACTGAATCTCCATTTGTTTTTAGTTCATGATGAATGACTTGGCCAAGNCTTGATATATTCGTCTTTGTTAGCCTGGGTTACACGCACTGAATCTCCATTTGTTTTTAGTTCATGATGAATGACTTGGCCAAGACATTCAAAATCTACAGAAAAGTACAGTTCTAGACCACACTCGTCAATGTCATTTTCACGTATCCAAACCTAATAAATGAAAAATACACATTACAGAAACCGGTGCGGTGTTTTGGAATGAACTGTATTTTTAAAGGACAAAATTAATTACTTACAAGAGAGTTATAGAATTCTGGATCAATGGACTCAATGTCTTTCAATACTAGTTTTTTGTTGAGCATTCTTTTGAAGAACGGCATCGTGAAGGCTGAATAAATAAATCTACCATGATAGAGCGCCATCGCTATAAATCTGCCAATAAACCGGAAATAGTGCAGGTGATCCGGATTAACATATGACGCTGGATTAATTTGGAGACTGTAGTTGTGCTGGAGACTTGCATATTCGAAAAGGCAATACATTGGATTTAGAACTTCATGGGAGAGAAGAAGAAACCATTCTCTGCAAAGTATCAACGATAAAGAATTAAATTAGAGAATTGCAGCTTATTTTATTTCTTAAAATAAATTTATAAATTAAAAATTTACCTGGCTACACCGCCATAGTCAAGTCCTTCTTCACCTCTAAAGATAATATATAATCGTCTACGTAATTCGTAAGCAGGGTGCCTCATGATTTGATGATACGAATCTTCAAAAAGTGTAGTTCTTGATACTGTTAATTTGATATGGGAAGGAAGAGCGTTAGATTGACAAAGGTACCGGAATTGACAAATTTTCCACCGGAATGAGCGCTCATAGGACATTGGAACCCCGTATATTCCAGATGGACTAAGGAATTCAGCAAAAAATTATTAGTATCAATTTGACACTTTAAATGTTAGATAGAATATTATGTTTTCAACCAACCCTAGAGTTGTCCCAGGCACTCGTGGATCATCAAAAGTAGTCGTTTTCGTGTTATGATCTACATAATAGTTCACCCCGTCTTCTGTGACTCTGACTTCCCATCCAGGTGGTAAAGGAAGCTGTCCTTGTGTGCGTGGATCCTCCCTATTTGATTTTATAAGCGCAATAATATAATCATAGTCTTTGTTGAATACATAATTGGCGATATAATCAGGGCAGAGATAAATATTGCTTACCATTGCGTTGTCTTATTCAAATGATTAACCCAGTAGACTGCGCCATCAGGTCTAAGTCTTCTTTCCCAGCCATCAGGAAGAGGAGGCAATTCATCGACGGCGGAAGAAGCACCAGCTCCATGCGTACCATTATTGCCTTGATTGTCAGCATCATCAGGACCCTGTTACAAATGCCAAATAGAGTAGGTATTAAAATGTATATAAGTGTTGATATGCTTAACGAAATAATAAATAATTATTTAAATTTGTAGATTAATAATTTACTTTACATGACTAGAAGAAGCGTCTCCGGTTGCAGAACCATTACTATTTGCGTCACCAGAACTACCACTGCCGCTATTATTGTTACTATATAGGAACCGAGTTTTTCCTTGTTGAAGAATTTGAGACCTCATGCCTTGCCAATTTTGGAAGTGAGCAAGTCTTTCGGTTGAAGGTCGTTGCCAGGTGGTTGTTCGCGTTGTGTGATCCACAAAGTATATTCTACCCCGAGGGTCTCTTCTCATCTCCCATCCAGGAGGAAGAGGCTCTGGGCGCTCCCACCTGCATTATACAACATGTAACGCCATTACTCGTAAAACGTATTCAATTTTAAATCACCTTTCCAACAACAAAATATACTTACGTTGTTGATTTAGTTGTGTGGTCTACATAATACCTTCTACCAAACTGATCCATTCTTACTTCCCAACCTGGAGGCAGTTGCGGTTCTGGAGCTCTTGCACTAGAAAGACCACCTGATGGTGGCTGTGTAGATGTAACAGGAGCTGGAGGTCGAGGAGGGGGTCTATTACTTTTTCCCGTTTGGTTTTACAGTTCCATTAACTTGTACAACCGTATTGTTATTGCTGTTACTACTACTACTACCGCTAGTACTGCTTGATGGTGCTACAACTGTAGCACCAGAATTATTTTGCTGAGGTGGCTGAGGTTTTTGAAACCAACCATCCAAAGATATCACAAGATTACCAATCTTTTTAGTTCCATTCAAGAGCTCCACGTGGAGCTCATGGTCTTCTAGTTTAATATGGAAAGGAAAAGCGTCGAAATCTGCGTGTCTACGAAGTATAGTTTGAAGGTTTTAATTTACCCTCCCCAAGGATTCCTACAGATTTACGAAGTAAAACAGAATAATCATGTAGTCGGAATGTAAAATCGATTGGTGGGGGTGGAGCAGATGTAGATGGAGACGGGATTAAAGGCGGATCAATCGGGCTACAATTGGATAAATGCAAAAAATGTTTATCACTGTTTAATATTGTCCATAAAAATATAATTTCTTAATGAAAAACTTCATACAAGCTAAAAGTTTCATTCCACTCGGGATTAAGGGTATTCCGTTTGATGTCTGTTCTCCTAGAGTTATTCCCATTGGGGGTTCCACCATTTCCAATACATCCACTATAAATAATTTCTATGAAGGGGTTTGGCTTTGTGTTTAGCGTCTGACTTAATTTTTGTTGAAGGAAATGACTTCCTGAGGATACTAACGATGATTGATGATTATTCGTTGTTGACGAAGAAGAATTCTCTTGTGATCCGTTGTTTGATGTTCCACTACCTCCCGTTGTATTTGCAGCATTGGAATTACTATTTTCAGAATTTGTTGGAGGGATTGGTGCAGGCTGGGACTGTTTGCTGACAAAGGCCTTGCACACTATGACAAAAAATTATCAAAAAATACTTGACTGATTTCTCTAAAACAGTATAAATAATAACATTTAAACAAAATTGGAAACTCTTATTCCTGAATTATTTTAAAACTAAAAAGGAAACAGGAAATGAGAATCACTGATCAAAATACACAAAATTTAATTTTCAACGATCTTTAAATAATATAAATCATCCAAATGAATTTGGATACTATTTTCAACCAGACAATCAGCTGTAATCAAATTTCCTTGTCTATTTCTAATCAGGAAAAATGTCAGGCTTTGTTGTAAAAACTAAAAACATTCAATGCACTTTTGATTCATGAAAGTTTGCAAATTTTTAACCTTACCTTTGATCTTTAAAGTGTCCATTATTTTTGTACTTTAAAAACAAAATCAAAAGAAAAATAGACGACCCTCAAGGAAATTTCCTCATAAAATTTGCACAAATTTGTTCATTTTTATTATCCAAGTGGTAATAAAAGCCTCCTCCCACTTTAAACATTGTAATTCACTCTTTCTAGTAATTCCAATAATTCCATTAGTGGCGTTTAAACAAAAAATAATTTCCAACTTTAAATAATTTTATTTATTGGCTTTAAAATTAATCACAATAAACTTTTTCACTTTTACTTCGATGTGCTTGTTGCGCAACACTTTTTTAATTAACGTTAGGATGATTAATATTTTTGCACATTAGGACTTATGCTAAATATTTTAACAATAGTAGGATGCCTTAAAATCCCTTACGACTTAACATTTTGAAATTTTAAATAGAATATCCTCTACAATGTACGCAAATCGTGATTACTTATCCCCGTGCTCATAATGATCCCTATTTGTGTACAGAATTAAACTTGATGATGTATGATGAAGTTCTCTACAAAAGTTTATTACAGGTGAGATGAAAAATGTAGGTGAATAAGAATATGATGGGATTCTCACGTACTTTTTTACCTCTGTCAGTCGGTTAATGCTTTGTTTCTATTCTATTTCTTCATAACTTTGATTCATTCACACTTCTTTTTACCATTCATAAAGGATCTTTTTAAAGTTCTCATGATCTTACTGCAGTTATTTCACAATTCCTTAGTTATTTTTTACTTCTTATTGGGTTCGCCAAAGATATGGGCAAGAATAGCTACAATGAGGATGTGGATTATCCTTTTCTACGTGTGCACACATTGCACAAGGTGTAATAGAAAAATTTTATCATTGATAAGTCCCCTAGAATGTATTTTCATGTCATGATGCTGATTAGATTTTTTAATAAATTGTAAAAATGATAAGAGATATGGAAAACATTACATGATGATAAGATGGGATGTGCTAAAATGATAAATGATTACAAAGTTTATTTGTTAAATAGCAATAAATGATTGAATTATTGAGCAGGAATATGTTTTACATGAAGTTTGTGTAGATAGACATTGCACTCTACAAAGCTGGTTTTGCTTCTAGAATATGTACGTACAGTAGGTAATTTATATAAAAAATTGAGTCAAAACTCTTCTGTGGATCATCGGTAGATGGTGAGAGAAGGTGAATTTCAAAGCCAAAGTTACTACGTTAAGTTTCAGGTTCAAAAATTGAGACGAAAAGTGGGCAATTAATTGCTATAAAGGAATCTGATTGATGAGGCTTACCTATTAATGTATAGGTGCAGAAATGTTATTCAGATAGAATTACACAATAAAATATATTGAATTACAAAAACTCGTATCGTTCAAGAATTCTAAACATGCAAGGACTCATATCTACGACGACGGGTGCATTTTTATTACATACCTCATCAATTTTCCATTAGAAAACTAAAAGATGCATAATTTGCAATTCATATTTTGCTGATCATGCTTCTTGAAATTTTTTTCTATTCCATCCAAAGTTAACCATGACATGGAATTTGGAAAACGTATTGCATAAATGATTGATGAATGAGCACCTTTCAAGTAAACAATGAGGTTAAGATCAAGCTGGAGACTTCTAAAAAAATTCTGACTGCAATCATAAATTTCAAGATTTTTTCTTGGAAAATTGACTTCACTCTATTCGTGGAAATCATAAAAAACTAGGGAACTGCGATGACAGCTTGTTCAAACAGAATTGCATCATTATAGCTTACCCATTGTGTAAAATATGTAAAACTGAAATCAGCTAAATGTAATTTATGCAATTGTCATTTTGATTTATCACTTCTAATAATTATCTATTAACATACTTATTGCTGCCCAACAACCTTTGGATAACTTTGTAAAATGAAACCAAAATAAGAGAAATAATTTTTAATTTTACATTTTATTAACATTTATGCTTTGTGTGCTTTTATAAGACCGCAACTAATGGGTTTAAAGTAAAATTGTCTGTCTATTGACAATTTGAGTTTTTTGTGTGACATTTGATCAAAACTACAATAGAAAACTTTCACGTCATCAAAGGTATGTAAATTATCCATCTCTAATTCTTATAATCACGATTTCTCAAATATAGTCTTTTTCTAAAGCATTATACTGCAAATTTGGCAATATTAAGCAAATATTGAAAAACCTCTATCTCTTGAATTTGTATTAAGTTGTTGTGGAAGCTGATGAAGCTTTCATTGATGAATGGTGATTGAATAGAATAAACTGCTAATAAATTAAATTTACAAAAGTTAACGTAATTGTTTATGTAGGAGATGGTAAGTAATATTCAATCCAACCATTGGGCAGTAAAAGGTGCAGAAAGTTTTTGAATATTTTATGTTGATGCAGCCATACCGATTCAAACATATAAGGCACACTTTTACGCATTATATCTGTACGACACAAGGTATACAATTTTACTACGTGCCTCATATTTCAGGCACACATACTTCCGTTTTAATTCTGCAATCTTCAACCCCAAACCACCCACATCCCCAAATAAAGAACCTACTTTTTCTCTCTGTATTTTACAACTTGACAAGTTTCCCATGATATATTCTACACGGCTCATTTGATGAGGAGCGTCAGCTTCATCATCATCATGTCATTAAAGTTTGAAAAATAATGAGAGTATCACATACTTTTATTTCGTGTTCCTCATCATCGGTGAAATCTTCAGAAAATAAATATATTATAACAGCACACTTGCAACCTCCGTTGTGTCTGTTATCAGACTGATGATGTTAAAAGAAAACTCACTTACTTAGTCTGATAGGAAATTTTATATTGTTGTGGTGGCTTTTCTCTTCCTTTGTTTTCTCTAGTCAAAAAAGCCAGCTTTGTTGTTACTTTACCTGCATTAGTACTACATATAGGAAGTCTGTCAAGTGTGTTTTCTGTGCGATACCGATGATACCGTTTCTCAAGTAAAGGTGATTTTAAACTTTTGCTTGGCAGTCTTCCGTGTATTA
>JAANSO010003645.1:0-11125 GCA_036507315.1 Lepidocyrtus fimetarius | reverse complement strand
GTAGATTCATATTCTTGAGACCTAATAAAATTTTTAAAAACGATGAATTAGCAGTTATTACACAACATTGATGCATTTTTTAAAATATGCAGTTGAAAATTTAAAAAATAAATGGGACTCATTGAAGAAACTTCTTTAAGATACGTCAATTAACCTTCAAGCTAGTAGTATTCAAATGATTTACGACATTTTATTATTAATATTCCAATTTTCTAAATATAGTTTTTATTGCATATCTAGTTACTGCGATGATGCAAGGTGAAAGTTGGAAAACACATTTTCCTTTTTTCTCGTGAGTACACTATTTGCTTATTCATACTTGAAAGTATGTAATGTAATAACGTGCATGTGAGTAGAATAATCATAAACAGATCCATTTTTTTCCTTTTGTGGATTTTTAAAAGGATTATTGGAATAAAAGAAGTTTTTGAATGTAATTGCTTGCCATTCATATGCGAGATAAACGAGATTTTTACTGCTTCTTCATTCAAGACTTGATTCATCAATCCAAACACATGATTTGTACAGTTTGCTATAATGATATAATAATGATAAAGATGATAAAGCCAATTGTTAAATATTGAGCATGTCATAAGTTCTATATGGTATTTAAATTCAAGCATACAATTTCTATCTAGCATTTCACCAGAATTCCTAATGAAGCCCATGTTTAATGCACTTACGCCGCACTGACAAGGATGTAGTAAGTAAGTGTATGCTTTTATAATTGAATTCAAGAACAAAGAAGTTTTGAATTGATACTTGCTCTACAGCACTCTTTTATTTTGCTTTCCAACGTAAAATGAAATTCTATTCCCATTTTCGGGTTTTCTCTCACAATACTCTTTTTCATTGTCCCTTTTGATGTCTTGAGAGTTGTGACTAAACAGCGAACACAGTTTTTAGCCGAATATTATATGTTTCCAATCTAGCATTCGCAGTTGGACTTTTTACTCGTCTCCTTGCCTAGATAACTATAGAATTCACTTTATTTATAACCAGCATAACGAGAACGTGTACTATTGTCCATTCTTAAACTACATTATATGATGCGCAATAATTCAAAGTTCTAGGCAAGCATAAACTCTGAAACGGAAGAGTTTTAACATCAGCTAGCCTCCAGCACTTTATGCTTTCTCCAAAAAACAATGTAGTGAAGAGAAATTTTAGTGTTGATTGAGCTTGGGCACTGTGCGATCAGTGTCCTATATGGACATTTCTATTTCCATTTCTCTACATTTCTTCATTACATCATTCTACGTCAAACCGTTTCAATCACGACGAGGAAAATCTTCTTGCCAAACAATACGAATACAACAATTCTAAAGAACTCTTTCATTCAAAGATATGTACTTTAGCCCTTTCTTTGTGTAAAAAAGGAAAGGCACTTGAAAAGCCAACAACTCATTATATTTATTGTGAAGTGAATCCAAGAAGTAATGACAAACACTATAGGTTCTATAATAGTCATCCACATATTGTCCACTTTTGCAAAGTTGTTTCAGTTTACTAACAATGCACTATTATTTCAAAGAACTTATTTAGCTGAAAACGATTTCTATATAGCTTTCAAGATATTGAGCTATGTAATTTTCCTTTACAGTCAATATCAAAGAATAAACATTGTCCAACTAATCCTATACACGCGTTTTAAAATCCAAAGAGATGACCTTTCCAAGATTAAAAATCTACTGTCTAAAAGATGAAATGTTTGCAAGTTTTGTGTAAAAAGTTTTTTTTGCATTCAAAAAAATCAAAGGGAAATGGTTATAGAGTAAAAAGATCAATTAAAGAAGTTAAAGATCACACAAAATGGTAGCTCAATTATGTTTCCAATATTACTACCACTAGAGTAAATTACTACCAGTAAATGTCATTGATTCATAGTACTATATACTGCATTGTTATTGTATTCTTTTTTTAGATTTTTCGATTCACTGAATGGTTTCATGCTTGTTGTTTTTCCCAAAAATACTAAAAGTTTTTTTGCAAAAGACTCTTGTTTCGTTACAATCCACTTTCAGGAAAGTACATTTGGGTATAACCGTTACGTAAAATTTCAAAAAATAAAATTGACCACACAAAATAAATTGTCAATGTTGACGACATATATATAGCATTCAATGTTATTGCTGTTTTGCAACGAAATGATGCGTTAGTAAACGCAGTTACTTGTGTAAGTTACAAGGAATTTTATCACTCACAGCCATCTACTTCTAGAGAAGGAATTTTTATAGGCAGTCGTCTGTAATGTGCCATCATTTTTGTTTTAAAACTGACTGTGTACTTACAGAAGAAGAAGAAGAAGAGACGACGGCTAACAACAGCGTTGGTGAAAAAGGGAGCACTTTTCTGAAAATGTCAAAGCACTTACGGTGCAATGTATAGATTGGATTTCAAATCATGCGCGACCGTTGATGATGATGAGAGACACTGAACACTTGTTGTAAACATGGTACAAGAAAAATGTGCCTAAATAGAAGAGTTATTTAAACCTGTTTACATTTTAACATTAAATTATACGAATTGGTGGTGCTTCAACTTTGCAGTCACCTTTGCGAAGCAGTCAAAAGTAATAGTTTTAGAATGGTATCAGTTGGGAAAAATTGCGCAACATTTTGTCCAGAATAATTGATTCAGTTGATGAGATTGTATAGAAATTATTTCACTTTTGTTAAATATCGTGTGAGAAAAAAATGTAACGTGTGTAATATTATGTTATATATAATGAAAACGAATTTTCTATTAAAATATTCTATATAGCATTACTTTTTTCAAATTATTGCAGTGGTTTCACTGATCATAAGCCTTAGAGGTGAAATAGGGAGATGTATGCTCTCATAGATATATAGAGACGAGAAACAAGAAACTCTTGATGAAAAGAAAATGAGGTCCTTCCTTGCTCTAGTAGTAGTAGATATTGCTCATCCTACAAATTCGCTTATCAAAAATTCCTAATATAGTGCTTTCATTGGGTGCAGCGCATTAATATTAACGCGTCTTTGTGCGGCCTATTGTCTCTTTCGCCTTTCAAGTAATGCACCTAACCTAACCATCCCGTCTAATCTAATAAGAATTTTCTATACTTTTAGTAGTAGTCGCAAAATTTTTTTTGCATGAAATCGGTTCCCAACTTGTAGCTGACAACAAAACTGGTAGCGCGATGGACATAAATAGAAAGTATGGAAGCTTTCTATGATCCTTTTCTCGTCGTCGTGAAAAGTGATGTGCTGGCATGTTGTCTTCCTAAAGGAAGATGCTGTTGCTTGATGATGATAAATCTAAAAATGAGGAAAACTACTTCCCGTGAAGTTTCTATTTGTATCAGGAAAAAAGTGCTAGTACGCTGGTAAAGCTTTTCTCTTATAATTTCTTTAAATCTTATTTTTAAATATATGACAGCAGCGTTTTTTTTGCTAGTCGACGAGATTTTATATGAACGGGGAAAATAGTAAGTATCCATAATATAATAAAGAAAATTAAAAAATAGTTCTGCACTTTTATCATTCCTATTGCCTTTTGCTTTCTTCAATGAAATTGCTGAAACTTTCTAGAGAAAATGTCATCCTATTTAATCACCAAAAGCAAGGCACTGCTGGAAAATGGTGATTTTTTTCTTGTTTTTCCCCGAGTAAGAAATACTGACAAAGGAGACGAATGAGGCAAATAACGTGAAAATGAAGCAAATAGGCATAATGCATGATCGTAGCAAAGTAGTAACCCATTCTCACTTACACGTAATATGCGCCATCAGAGTTTCCGCCCTTCAAATATATTTTGGAATTTTATTTTTTTGCCATTTTCACTTACTTTCCTTACTCTAGCAGATAACACTCTATTCTTCCGACTAAATTACTACAAGAAAAATGTTTACCAGCAATATGCATATAATACCAAAAAACGTGGAGAAAAGTATTTTAAAATGAATGGAATACGAAAGAAGCTGGTCATAAATATATATGAAGTAAGCTTGATTTCCGTGTTGTTTGTACAACAAACTGGTCAGTATAAAGTTTGTGTCAATGTATAGTATCCAACAATATATTTTTATAGTGAAAGTTAATACAGCACTTACACAAAAAAGTTGACTGCTACTATACTAACTAAAGCTAAAAATGTTTTAATATGAAAATGTAAACATCTATTCACCAAGAAGATCTGCTGCACACAGTTTCCTCAAGACTAAAAATAAGTATCTTCTTTAAGATAGATTTTATGTCACAAAGGTCCACCGAGAAATACACAAAGTGGCACTTTTGGGAAAAACATCCCTATATATATATAGGTGGAAAAAGGAAATGGAGAGGGTTGCGTAATAGTATTAAAAAAGATGGTAAGTAAAATTTATACAAAGTACTTTTTTTAAGCACCACCGGCATCATAGGTACAGTAAGGTACAGTACAGAACTAGGACGAAGACAGTTTCATCTTCATGCAGACAACAATGAACATTTGAGAGAGAGAGCAACAGAATAAAATCAGTTCATCTTTTTAGTGTAAAATACATACATGCTTTTGCATATAGTGTTGGAATAGTAGACAATGAAAAATATCATACTACTACACGTAAAATATTTATTATTATATAGGTACAAACATACATACAAATAAGCTAATCGAAAGTATTATGTTTAAGCAATTTTCTCTCATTTTTAGCATGTCACAATGTGTCTAGAGATAATTATATTTTACAGGAAAGGTGGACAAGAAATTGGAAACTACTACAGCAGCAGTCGCCCGTTTTTTTATATAGTAGGTTGACGACGAGCTTGAAAAATAGTGGACTACTAACCTGTGCCAACGGGACTGGAACCCGAGCTGGAAGCTGATTCACTTGTACTTCCACTATCTTCGGACTCTGCACGCTTCTTTTGTGAATAGCGATCTGGTGATAATTTTCGTACTCTACTCGATCCAGTATCATGCTGCTGTGAAACATCGGAAGAATGGTCATCCGTCGCCGTCGTTGACACTGCACTAGTGTTATAGCCCGGACTTCGTGGCTCGTTGGATGTTTGTCTGCGGACTGCTGATCCTCCGCTGGATGCTTTCTCCTGCTCTTTGTTTTGCTTCTTTTGTTTAGCAATCTCATCCTCTTCGCTCATTTGCCTATTTCTCCATGGGGCAACTTGAGCTGGAGCCGCAACCTTGGACTGAAGTTGTGGAGTTGGTAGAACGGGTGGTGGGGGAGCAGGCTTTGGTGGTCGCTCTGATTCAGCTATTCTTTGGATTACTAGCGAGCTGTCTGCCAAGCGTGTCACACCGCTCAAAGGTCCTTTACTAGCGTCTTCCGTATCCAAAACACGTTCTCTTTCCTTTACCGGTGGTTGTTGTTGTTGTTGAGTGTCAAATCTAACTCTGTTTGGAGGCGCCTCAGGTTCATCAAAAGAGGTATCCAAATGCCTAGTGAATCTAGAACGGAAACGTGATTTCCTTTCTCCTCCACAACTATCATCGTCGGCTTGACCATATGCTCGAATTGGTCTCTGATCCCCAAACTTTCTGCCACTTGCAAAACTTTGGCAATCATCATCATCTACCTGACCTCTGAACTGCATAGTCAGTCTATGATCCGACTTGCTCCTCATTAATGCTGATCCCTGCCCTTGATTCATGTGAGGTCCACCAGGGGCCAAACTATTGCTGGATGATGTACCTCCCCCAAGAACATTCTGAGTATTTGAAGGCGGCAAATGTAGTTCTCCAAAGTTGCTCAATGTGGACGCAAGAGAATTGGGATCATGATTGGTGGAAAACTTTATTCTACGGCCGTAGTCTCCTGGCTCATACTCAAAGTTTCTAATAAACTCCATAGTTTTTAGAAATATGTCCTTTGTGTCCATCAGCTCATTGTCTTGCCTGTAATGCCGTTTCAGATTTTTATTATTAATTCATATAAAATAGACTATAAACTAAATATGTTATATATAGGTTTGCTTTGCAGCAGGTTTTAATACAACAAATTCGTACCAGGTCACACTTGATCCGCTCTCTGCAAGCATATATTTTTCTATCAATTCACAATTGGATTGGATATTTGCCACTTCTTGGTCTAAATTTGTCCGGAGAGTAGCTCAGTTGCTTTAGTTCATTTCCCAGGTACCGCTCCACTTCATTCTTTAAATATTCTGTTCGATCCTTTAAAGCCTTGGACAAACGTCTAAACAAACAAAGTTGAAGAAAGACACGATATGTGATCATCTTGCAGAATATATATATGTGTTATTAGTCCATGGTCATATTTTTAATACATCCAACAACCCAAAAAAAAAGTTTAGTTGTGCTAGCTATAGCATCAATGATGCCCTTAATGACATAATGTTGGGAATTCCAAGCAAATATTACAGCAGCAGCTCATCGTTAAGTCATAAACCCGAAAAAAAGAGTATTAAGAGAATCTTGCAAACAGTTTTTATGCTGGTCCTTGGGTAATGAAGTGTTTCGTTGAATGTTTCGTATTTTGTACACAAATGTTTCCTTTTCAATTTTAAAGTAAACGCATCATATTTATCCTGCTGATCATCATGCCAAACAGTCAAAAAACCAAAGAGACTATGCTCACTTACTGCTGCCTACGTCGCCAATTCTTAAAAATTTCATTTATAGATTTGGCAAACTCTTACTCAGCATATGCTTTCAAAGAAAAAGTTGGGCCATAACTTGTCGTAAATCGTATCTGTTTGATTTTTGCTCTATATATAATATTTTTATAGCTGTTGGATATTTGTAAATATTTGAATTGAAACATACTGGTGGGGTTGGCACATTTTGAATACATATTAGTACACGTGGAGAAAGCAAATAAATGGCATACCTGTAAATATCATCGATTTCGTCCATCACTGTAATTATAAATAAAAATGAAAAAAAAACTTGTTATTCTAAACGCGAATTTGCTCTCCAACTCTATATATTATTGTGATTGCCTTGTATTTTTTTTCTCTCTCTCTGGATCATTTACCTGTAATGCTATTGGACTGGAGTTGCATTGTGTTCTTCTCTACTGAAGATAGGGCATCATTCAAACGATGAAGAACTCGCCTCACTTGATTTGAATACATATTAGTACACGTGGAGAAAGCAAATAAATGGCATACCTGTAAATATCATCGATTTCGTCCATCACTGTAATTATAAATAAAAATGAAAAAAACTTTATATTCTAAACGCGAATTTGCTCCCCAACTCTATATATTATTGTGACTGCCTTGTAATTTTTTTTTCCTCTCTCTCTCTCTGGATCATTTACCTGTAATGCTATTGGACTGGAGTTGCATTGTGTTCTTCTCTACTGAAGATAGGGCATCATTCAAACGATGAAGAACTCGCCTCACTTGATTTCCAATCCTTTGTATTTCTCGTTTGAGCACATCGATGTGAGCTTCTTTACAGTCAGGACACACTTTTTTATCGCAATGAGCACAGTTGCTGCAATACTGCTTCTCGCTACAAATTTGGCATCTTTCCATTATTTGATTTGACAAGGGGTCCGGTAGTTCACCCGTCAAGTCTATGTGTAGCTCTAAAAAGCGCTGAAGTGTGACATTTGTTGGGAAGGCTTGAACTCCCTATTTGGTTCATTAAAACATAAACATTACACTAGTTAAGAGGAGCAGTTGCTTGCCCGTTATCAAGATCGCCCGACAGACACCATCAAATTGCTAATGTCGTTTGATAGTTTGATGGCTATACGGACGGACGTAGTTGTATCATCAAGATTCATTATTATTATGTTTACTTTAACACTACTACTTCATTCACAGCAACAAAAAAGTAAAATGGTTATTATTATTATATGTGATACAGTTTAGCTTGTTATAACTGGGTGGGTTTGCAAGTTTAGGTTTTCATATTATATAGCAGTAAAACACGCTATACTACTATTTGTCATTTATTGCTAGTTTATAAAAAGTATATGACTTATATATAAATATCTAATATCTAATAATTATATAGTTTCCGCTTATCAACTTTCTTTTGCTTGAACAAATATAGGTATATATCTTGTTAATTATATTTGGCAGTGGTAATTAGTGGGACATTATCAGTATCATCATAATTAATTACCAAGTTTATATAACCTAGAGGGAGAGTATTGTTCTAGGAGTTACCCAATTAGTTTCCTGTGATAAAGATTAGAATCCTCCTACTCGCCACCTTCTATTTTATAAATTTGTTGCCGAGGAAAGTGCAACACGATTTTTACAGCACAATATTAATGCTTCATGCTAAAACCCCGTAGCGTATCGTATTTCAAGAAAGCTGTGTGTGAAAGCTTATATTAAACTTATATTAGCTGTTGTATTCTTTTTTATCCAGGCACCTCTCAGACAAAAGACATGTTTACATTTTTATTGTTACGGATAAAACTATGTACTCGTATGCAGGGCTGCGTATATGGATCCAAAGAAAGTTTCAAGAAAATCTAATCGAGTTTTAATTACGTTCCATGGTAAAACGCTTTATTAGGAAGTGGTTAAATTAGATCACGTACAAAGAAAGTAAACAATCTTTTCTCAACAACAAAAAAAGGATGTCGTCGTGTCTTAGAAGAAGGCTTTGGTCCTGTTTGCAAATGAGCTGTTGTAAATTATAATAATGATCTCTTCCATTTTGATTCTTGCTGGATAATTCTTTTAAAAAGCAAAGCTAACTTTGCAAAACATTGTTTTATGCTACTTGAAAAAAACTACTTTGCCTTGATAAAATGAGCTCTTTTACTAATTTAATACTGCGATTACATTTAAGTACACTACAGAGTGTTTTGACAAGGATAAGTATAAGCTACTAGTAGCAAGCAATTTGCTTTGATCCATGTGCATGGAATGTCCTTATTTTTTAGTTTAGGAATTACATAGTTTGTTTGTATGTAAAAAATGAAAAAGGAACGGATTTTCATTGTAGCTTTTTTCTAAATAACAGGTAGAAATAAGCTTAGCAAGCGCTGTGAACTTTTTTCTCAGAACTGGGTACGTGGTTTAATCATTATACTAGTTTTTGAATCTCGGTTCACATGTCGATGGAGAAAGTTTTCTATTCGATTAGTTATAGGGTCTCTGTTACAAAGGATGAAGAATTTCCCTCACTTTTACCCTGAAATCTGTTAAAATTGCAATAGTGACTGCAAGGTTAGTTAGAAAGCAGTGCTTCGTTTGGAACAATTAATGGTAAATTTAAAGGTAAATGGCATTCACCTAATAATTTAAAGTTTTGAATTACCCATGTCAAAAAAATAGTTTTGATGCATGTTTTAGGATAATCTAGCAGATAGATAATTGAAGTATAGAAAGAGTTTATAAAAGTTCTAAATGAACTTATTTGTTACAAGTTACTTTTGGAATGTTCTTTTTATGTTTTAATACATAACGTCAAATCAATGGTTTAATGTATGCTGAGGTATTTTTTATTTATTTAGACATACAAGAGGTAACCCTTGGCAAGGAAGTTAAACCTCAGGAATTCATTCAAATACAAGTACAATTACAACATTTACATTTAAAGATTATTAATCACATGGTCAATACAAGAAAGGTTACAGACATTTACTTCTGGACAAGGTTGTTCATTTATTTGATTATAAACATATACTTCACGACACTTTCTGTTAAACATTTTTCTATGTAAGTTCTTTAGTTCATCAGGAATAGATAACCATATCTTATTTGCTTGAAACAAAAACGAATATTCACCTATTCTACTTACAGCTATATTATTTGGTTCTAAATAACAGTTATTTCTAGTATTTCTCTGGTTAACAGACATGACATCTAATACATTTTGAAACGAAACAGGACACAAATTATTATTTATTTTGTAACACAATTTTGCTATTTCAAAGATGTATGTCCATTTACAATCTAAAATTTTGAGATTTGAACACATTTCAAGTCTTGCACTTTCATAATTCTCTAGCCCTGAAATATACCTTACAACCATATTAATCATTTTATTTACTCTATTCATATGAGAATTTGAACCGTAAAACCACACTGCACTAGCATAAGTAATAATAGGTAATACACAGGCCAAAGCAATTGTTTTTCGGGAGTTGTAATCTAGAAATACTCGAAATGATTTTATTTTATTAATGGATAGGACAGTTTTATTATATACCGAGTTGTATTGTGTATCCCAATTAAGTTTATCATCAATGACAATACCTAATATTTTAATACTATTTACTCTCTTTAATTTTTCCTTACATAAATAAAAACTACATTCTTCAATATTACGAATAGCATTTTTTGAACCAAAAATCATGTAGTGCGTTTTGTCTGTGTTAATAATTAGGCGATTTTGAATCAACCAGTCAGAAATACAATTTAAATCATAGTTTAGCCTGTCAATTAAATCATTTAATTGTTCTTTCTTAGCTTTAATTAACAATGTAGAATCGTCAGCAAACATAATCAAATCAGAGTATCTAACAATTAAAGGTAAATCATTTATCATTATAGAAAACAGAAAATTAGAAATACTGCTACCCTGGGGTAACCCAAGAAAACTGCTTTTGACATTTGAAGCATTATCATTTAGAAAAACAAATTGCTGTCTATCTTCGAGTAAAGATTTAAAAATTTCAGGGTTTATATTATACCATTCAAGTTTGTTTAATAGAATTCTTCTACAGACTAAATCAAAAGCTTTTTTAAAATCAAGTGCAATCAAGATGCATACTTCATTCTTATCTAAGGCTAATTTCACATAATCAACAATTTTTATTAGAGCATGAGTTGTAGAATGGTTTTTTCTGAAACCGTACTGACATTCACTTAAAATATTGTTTTGGTCAATGAAAATATTTATTTGCTTCATAATACACTTTTCAAATACCTTCAGTAACACAGGTTGAATAGAGATCGGGCGTAATTGATTAGGAGATGAAGGTGTCTTTACTTTTGGTAGTGGAACTATTTTGGTTATTTTCATAGATTTAGGCACACTTGCGCGTGTAATTATTTTGTTAAAAAAAGTTAATAAGTGTTTTTGAAAGGAAATGGAATGCATACACTCTAGAAAAATACGAGGACTAATACCCATTGTGTCAACAGAACATGAATTCTTTTTTGAAATGTTTTTCCATGCCGAAAGTAAATCTGACAAAGTCAGTTCAGCAGGTATAAAT
>JAANSO010003644.1:0-11125 GCA_036507315.1 Lepidocyrtus fimetarius | reverse complement strand
AGGTTTATACTTTACTAAAGCAACTTAACCAACGGCTTTTAAACTTACACTTCCATCCCCCAAATTCATTTTCAACGCAATCACAACAATTCCAGAAGTAATCGCTCTAAAAATCAAAGCATGGAGGAATAGCATAGTCCAGTGAATATAATGTTGTAGGCCATGCATCTGCAACAAATCTTTAATCCCGCAAGCATTCTCCGTTGCAATTTGCTTCACAATGAAGAAACTCATAAAGGAATAAGAAACCACCAAACTGAACGCCACAACGAATGTCAGCAACCGTCTGTAATCTTCATTTCCGAACATGTTGTAACTGAACATCTTTAAACTTCTGCCAGGGAGCTCTCTTGACGTTTTAATTATTCTTCCGTGCATTGCAGGCTGTAATAATAAATTTAATTGGTTTTTTCAAATTATCTGTACATATTATGAAATAAATGCATAATTTAAAAACATATTTTCGTCTTACACGTCCATCTTTAGTGGTATGAACAGGAGGACTGGGCTCATCCCCCAAAGTCCTTGATTTCGACTTCTTTCCCGCCAACAGCTCTTCATCGTCCTCAGAATCGTAGTAATCTTGCGAAGCGATTGTTTCCTCCTTGAGAAAGTCAAACAAGTCTTCATCGATTTCTTGAGAAATCTTACCAGAATGCATTCCAGATCGCTCAATAGAGTCTTTGGGAAAGTTTTCCGCTTGTTCTCCCAGTTCCTTCTCTTCAACTTCTCTTTGCTTTTCCAAAACAAGCCGAATCACGGCCTCTTCTATGGCGTATTGCAGACCAATGAATCCGGAAGTTATGTATGGGGAAACTAAAAAACAAAGACAAGACATTAGGCAAAGCCTAACCATGATCACATATTTCGTAACGTTAAAGCATTTGCATACGCCAATCTTCAGTATCGGCAGGTTCAATAAAAGGGTAATTGTCCACAGTTGCGAATATCTTCTCATCAAAAAGGGCAATGGAAAAGGTTACGTTATACGGGAAATTCGTGAGATTGCTCACGTCCTTGTCATCAATCCGAAAGAAAATCCCTGCCGGTTTCCCATGAGACAAAGTATCAGGCGAGTGGAACATTGCTCTTTCAAACATTTCTATTTCCGATTGAATGCCAACAATACCCGTTGAACTTTGTCCAGATCTATGAAGCCGATTTTGTCCGGAAATCTCAAGCAGTTCTAAAGTATGTTGCATAATCTGTGTGGTAATGTTAGTAACGGGGGAGTAGAGAATAAAGGCACGTCCTCGTTGGTCACACTGAGCCTTTCTGAAGTGGGCCATAGTGTCCGACATTGACATTTCGGGGTAATTAAGAATTCTTCCATCTGTTTAACAATTAATTTAATTATTATACTAACCCATAAATTGATCTTCAGGGTCTATATTTTAAGTATTTTGAAAGCTTTTTTTAATACGTACAAGCTTGTCTTTGATTGTGTTGCGCCTGCTTCCATGAAATCCCGGAGGTAAAAGCAGCAAATATAATCAAAGTGACAATACCGGGTGCAATGACTTCAATAAACAAAAAGAAAATGTTTCTGTGACGGAGGAAAATTGGACTAAAGAAGACGGCAGAAAAACTCCTCCAGAATTTAGTAAGCCAGCTTAAAACCTTTTTCTTTCTTTCATTCATATCCGGCTTTGTTTCTTCCCTGTAGTTTTAAACGAATGCGTTATTTCATTGCGCAACCTTTAAATAATTATTTTAATTAAAATCATGTACATACTGCTTTGCTCTAATGGCATGTCCATATTTCCTCTTCATTTCCGTCTCCAGCGAAGTCATTGAAGTTGAAACTGTAAAGTCTGAAAATTCACCTTCATTGTGATGATTGCTGGGACTTGGATGTACTTGATGCCCCTCAGCATGACGAACAGTGCGTGCTTTCTTAAGATTATCCAACGACTCATATTCTGGGATATTTCTTTTAAAGTTATGCAAAGACTCAGTCTCCGTGTGAATTTTTCGAAGACTATGCAACGACTCAGACACCGCATGCTTCATACGTAAGTCTTTCATATGCTCTTGGTAGTGCGCTGGTTCATCATCTTGGATATTTATCTGAGCTCCGACTTTGTGCCTGTTGGGCTGCTGCCAGCGTCCAGGGTCATCAGGCGCAGGCTCTACTTTGTTTGGCATTGGCATGATTTTTAACGAAATCAAAATTTAAAATACACTCCTTCAATATTACTCTCAGGTTTCATCAATTTCTCTTGTAAAAATATGATCATTCAATAAGACCAGTTTGTGTAAATGTATTTTCTTCATGGCAATGCGTTAAACACTGGTATGATACACAGCAGCGAGGATAAAGAGCTATAGTAACAGTCGGGATTTTATCCGTTTTTAATCCTCAATTTCCATTGACTACCTCTTTAAATACGCTGATACACAGTAAATTCATAGCAACCGTTCTTTTTTCTTCTACAAACTGTGAACAGCCGTTACTTTGATTTGCATAATTGCGGGTTTTATTGCGATTTCTTCTACCAATCTAAAATACGATGCATTCGTTACGACATTGTTCAATTGAATTTTGCGTCATATACGTTCATTTACATAGGTACTGTTGTCTGATCTGCTTTGTTTACAAAACCAGTACGCTAACTTAACAAAGAAACGAAACAGAATGTTGTGTTCCATACCAGTTTGTTTTTATTGTTGTAAGTGAAGCGTTACAGTACTGCTGAATGTTGCAAACTGCATGGATACTATTTTGTAGTACTGTTGAAGAGGGGAAACAAACTAAAGCATAACCGGAAGTACTTGTATATGATTGTTTGTTTCCTATTTTGCATCTTCCTCAAATGAGGGTCTTTGCACTTGCGGTACAGCTTTTTCATTCATGTAAACTTTTTTGGTTGACATGCTGAAAGTTTATAATTTGACATACCTGTCTGTTCCAGGATGTCTGGTAGTGATTATGATTTTCAAAAGCTTTTATCAATATTTTAAGTAAAAAGCTATGAAAAATTAAATACTAAATGTAAGTACTAAGAAGTATCCTTCAATTTTTGTAACTTCAAGTGAATGTATTAGCTGGTTGCCCTTGAATTGATTCAATCATAGAACCTGTTTCCGATTCCATGGATTTGTCATGACTGACGTTTTAATGGTGCTGAAATACAATAACTAATGTAAATGCGGCTTCTATTTTCATAAAGTAGTTAATCATAATCATATTAAATTACAAAATTCCATTCGAAATATAAGTACTAACAGTTGAGAAATACTGGACTTGAATAAATCCTGAAATAGCAAATTATTATACGTCATTTCAAATAATGTGTCATGTTTCAACTGCATTTAGCTTTGCTTTACTATTCTCGGAGATCACACCCACCTAAAAAATTCTGCAGTTCTGCGCATAAAACTTTCAGCGGACGACGAGGACACACTTCATTCCCAACTCTGAAATTTGAGTTCATTTTAAACAACAAAATGTAAAATAGCAGCAATCATAGACCTTTGCGATTATGGCTGTATCACTTCCTCCCTTTTGCCTTACAAAGCGAGCGGATGTCACCGGTCTCCCTCCACATAAAAAGCAATGGAATGATCTACTTTTACTTGTTTGTTCGCTTTGAAAATTAGATTATTTCAACATACTATCTACAATTTTTAGGATTTTATCATTCTACAGAATCCTGTAATGAAATGTGGAATGATACGACGCGGTAGAATGATTATACGGCTGAAAATGACGAGGATGGCAATCAATCTCTGTTTTCAATGCGATGATGGAGCGAACAATGAAAAATACATTCTCTTCATTTTTAGTACAATTTTAGAGGTAATGAAATCTAATGGAATCTCAATGTAAATATGTTTTGTAGAATGGAAAATGCTGGGGAAATGATTCTTCATTTCCTGTATTAAATTTCATTTCAGTTCTGAAAGCCTCCCCTATCGTTTCAAAAGGTTTACTTGCTTCAGAGAGAAAATACATTCCAAAGGTTTAGAATGATTGAGTTAAATCCTAAACTTGGATTTTAGTAACAAAGGTTTGATTTTTACTGAAGATTCGCTACTGTTCTCGAATAAGATGTCTCGTTCTTCCTATTCTGTAAATATCAAAGGCCCAGCTTCCCCTTTGGGTAACCCTGACCCGTACCTAATTATCGAAAAATCTTTAGAGGTTAACGGTCAGCAATGGCTCGAGAATGTTAATATAATCGAAGAGTTTCTTCTGTTAATTGTACAACGTCTTGGACAGGATTATCCCCAACTGAAGTCTTCTTTTGTAGTGCGACGCCTTCCTAATTTTATGGTTAGTTTTTAGCTTTTATCAAAACAGATACATTTAGGGTTAAAACAAATATAATACTTTTTACAAAATATAATCCGCCTCACTTCCTTGTTTAGATTCCTTACACCAATAAAAACGAATATTCAATCATCCTGGACAAATTCGACTTTTCACTCACTCCCTATGAAGAATCTTCCCCAAGATCGGATAAAGTTGGAAAACCAAATTTTGGGCAAGTTGAGATATTTCTTCCAAAGGAAAATCCAGATCCACTTCAACTTCCCAGTGATAAACCATCCAATCAAAATGAAGGCAACCGGAAATCTGGGGAAACTGAGACAATGGAGGATTGTCACGTATTTCTCACAGAATCCAAAGCTTATCATAGTCACGAAGTATTTAAAACGTTTGCCACGGCATTTACACGAAAAGCAAGTGAATTGCTGTCAAGAAACAGAGAAGAGGATAAAGAAGATTTGGATAGTCCTGCCTCAGATCAAGTTCATTTAGTAGGATCGCACCTTCTTAAAGATTTAAAATGCTGTTCAGAAGTTCCCAAAATATTCCGCGTGGCAATAACACCCCCTTCCCGGTTATCTCCATCAGCCCAGAAGGACATAGCAACGACTGTGAATTACTTTAAAAACTACATTTCAATGTCATACGGGGAAACAGAAGTAGTAATAAAGCCAGGACTATTTTACGAGCATGGTTACCACCGCGTGAATGCAAACGTCACAGAAAGGATCCCACTTTACCACAATGGAATCCTAACAATTGGCGAATCCCTTTTAAAAGGATGTCTTCTATTTCCCACAAGTTATGAAACACTCTGGACTTTACAATTCTGGCCTTCGGAAAGCCACATAATTTCCTTGTTTCATCCAAGCAGTGTCATTCTCCGACTTTACAAAATCTACGGTTGCTTTTCTCTGAATCCTCAGCATTTTTATGAAACTGTAAGCAGCAACTTCCTCATCGGGTCTTTAGAAGAGGTGGATAGTTTACTTCCGGAAGATAAAAATAAACTCTTACCTTTGGACTTTTTCATAAGCAGTTTCCTCTTCGAACTTGAGGAATTCCACAGGGTGGAGGACTGGGCTCCAAGGAATTTCTCTACGAGACTTCTTCATCTGTTTAAATCCGCAATTGATTCATTTGATAAAGGCTTCCACAGTCATTACTTTACTAAAATTAATGTACTCCGGAGTATTTGGAGGAGCTCTTCGGAATCACTGCGAGGTTTGGGAAATAGAAATGAAGAAGACGGGAGTGGAGGTGAAGGTCGGGAAAGTTATTTTTAAAGAATTGGATGACATTCGAGAATCGCCTGATACAATAGACGACTACCGAGACATAAACATGCCAAAGTTTATGGAAACTGATGATTTGGAAGATGAATTTGGGTTAAGATTAGAGGAATTGGATATACACGATGATGACGACCAGTTTTATCGAAATGGGGGAAAATCCCCTCCAAGATTGACTTCAGATTTGGTTTATCGTTCTTCAATAAATCCATTTGAGACATTTGATGAGGGGCCGGGTTCCGTTAGAAGTAAAAAAGGTACAAGAACTTCTAAATCCCTTTCCAAAATGCTGGGCTCCAGTTTTCTGAAGAAATTAGGCAGATCAGGAGGAAGTGAAGGTGGAGGAACTCTGAGAAACAGGTCACCTCCAAGAACAGTCCGCTCAATGTCTGAAGTTGCCTCTGAATTTGAGAAATCCATTGCATTACAAAGAGGAAGACCTTCTCTCTTTCCTTTTCCAATTGGGGACGGTAACCCAACAGAGTTTGGCGAAGCTCTGAACTTAGCTTCTAGACAGAATCTGGTTGATCAACAGTTTCCAGGAACTTCAAGGTCCCAACAGCTTTATGACAATGACGCTTTTGAAGGTAGCAGTGTAGCCGGCGAAGGTGCAGATAATAAGGGGAAAGGAGAATCAATTTACTTTTGCATTCTACAAAGCATTAAGGAACTACCTCCGTCAGACATTGCTTCAGATCCGGAAGTCAAAGATTATATGGATAAAATGAAGAAAGGGATGGAAAGTCAAGAAGAACTTATTTCCAGCTGGGGTAAAGTGATAAGCGAAATCCCCAAACCAAAGTTTATCTGTCCGCATGCATTTACCACACGCCAAATTCAGTATTTATCTCGAGTCATCAACGTCGTGAGCAGGTGCTCACCCAGCATGATTAAAATAGTAAGAAATGCAAAACTTCCTTCTTGGGAGATAAGCGGTGACGTTTTGCGAATAGTTTTGCATCAAATGCGTTCTGAAAGCAGTCAGGTTGCTAACAACAAAAAAATAAACGCCCCACCAAAGAAATCTTCAAGTTTTCTTGTCACAACTCGAAGCCTTGTGCCAAGTCGCCCCATTTTTAAAAGTTTTAAAAGGGATGCTTCATCTCTCGCCGATCCATGCAAACTATATCATCACCCTACTCACTTGCATTCCAATAACAATCAAGAGCAAACTAGGGAAATGGTACCCTGAAGAAGAAATGCAAATGGCAATGGAGGAACCTGAGACAGCAGCTTCAAAGCGATTGCTTCAATGGCTTTGGCAACTTCGAACATCTGAGATAGGAAGGTTAAGCATCCGAGCGGATAAATACTTGGAAGAACTTTATCAAGTAAGCATGGCCAACTCCCACTTCCTGGAACAAGATTCCGAAGAAAAATGCTTTGAAAGTTTAGCGATTCGATCGGCAGTTGCAGTAACGAAAATAATGGAATCTGGAAAGTTTCCTGCGCACGTTCCCCTGTCCACAGCTGCACGAAAAGGATGGCTTTGGGCGGAAATGGTCCTTTCCTTGGCTTCCTGGAACTACGACAAAGGCTACAGAATGAAGGCTGAAGTTCCTACAACAATGACTGATGAAGACGAAGGGCTTTGCTACTTATCCAGGGATATTCTTATGAATGGAGATGACTCTTCGTATTATGCATTAGCTTCCGCAAATGGAGAAACGACTTTAACAAAGACAAGGAAACACCCAATTGAATCAGAACCGGACTTGGATGCAGTCACTTTAGCTTTTCATTCTGAATTTGCTACTCCGATCGGGTGGAATGACATTGAAAACCCAAGACATCCGCCTGGAATGATCGTTCCGATTTTGATATTTTCTCTACCATACTACAAACTTTGGGAGGTTATCCCTGGAAATCTTGTTCATGCTTTGGTGCGACTTCAGAAGTTTAATGTAATGATGAATTCAGAAGTAAAATAAGTTTATTTTAAGTTTAAATCAAACCTAATTGTCTGTTATGCTGATTTACTATTACCTATTTAGACTTTGCAACATGTCGGGAATATGCTCTCTCATCCTCATCGGAAGACTGCATTGAATGAAGTGAGAAAATTGAACAAGTCAACTTCATTTAGGATTCACCATTTTGAGAATAATATTATGTCAAAAACATTTAAAAGGTAATCATAAACATAATTTTATCTACTATTTTAGCCAAAAGGTACTTCTGCATAACCTTTCGAGATTAATAAATTAAATGCTTAAAAATTTACTTATAGGCTTGCCAGCATGCGAACAAGTAAGAAACGAAGTCACATCAAAGCTAACATCAGTCCACCTCCGGAAATAACGTTACCTCCATGCCTGACTTGTGAGCAGGCTGGATGCCTCACGGAAAGACTTCGTGCTTCGTCAACGCCTTCCTCACCGTCATCTTTAATAGACGCCACAATTGCTGTGTACAGCAATGACAGGGAAATTGAATGCACTAAATTGTAAACAATGCTCTTCGAAGCTATTCAGGGGTAAACATCATTACCAATCAGTATTACTAAGAAAATGAAGTATTATGATTGCTTTTACAATTCACTAAGGTTTATTATCATTATTAATTCAATGTGTATTCTGAATTAAATTATCAAAATACATAAAAACTACTAAATAGATTTACCTAATACCGATTTTTGAGTAGCGAAAAATGTAATACAATCTTTTCACAATACAAAACATATTTATCCCGTAATTATACAGCTTGTATGTAGAACATTTAATAAACTTTGTTGAAAATTGCATGAAATATTGCATATTAACGTAAACATGTAAGTCAGCAGTCCTTATATATTTAATCAATCAGGTAAGCATGTTGGGCTTCACTTTTTGGGTTTAAACTGTTTTGCAGCATGCATTTCTCCCAAGTCTTGGTGGAGCTCCTTAAAACATCCTTTGCAGAATATATCGTCATCACATTCTTTACAAATTAGAGTTGCTCTTTTATCACCGCATATTCCACAAAGTTCATCAACATCCTGGACAAGATACAAGAAATAAATATAAATGTTAACTTTTCGAATCAGTGAAATTTTTGAAGTAAGTGTTTACGTTAGGCATTGAGCACAATTACTTACGATATCATCATCTGATTCTACATGCATTTGAACATCTGCACTGGGAGCACCATCTGCAGGTTCTTTTGTTTCCACCTCTCCAAATTTCTGCTCTATTGCTAATTCTTCTTTTAACTGTAACAATAAGCGTATTATAATTACATCATCAATTGGAAATATTAAATCAATTTGTCTAATATCGTTACCTGATGCATTATGCGTTCGATTTGTTCCGCTTCTGTAAGTTCATCTACGTCTTCGGCTGGAAAGTTACTTCTGTTGATTACAAAATATAATAGAGGATAAAGTAATCACTCGTTTAATTCGATTATTAATAAACCTAACAAAATTAACGTTTTATATGCTTGCTCACCTTCCAGGTTGACTTTGGGCAGCACCGGCATCACCTTCTCGTTCTCCACGTAACTTGGCTAGTCTCGATTCAATATCACTAACAACACTGGTTTCATATTTAGCATCCAATTCCACCTCTGTTGTGAACTTTGCAATTATATCTTGTTCGGTTTGTGGCTTAATATTTCTAAAATTTGTAGCTGCTGCCCTAGCTTCCGGGTTGTATTCTTCTCCTAAAATTAACAAAGATATGAAATCAATATTTAAATATCAATTGGTTAACTACTACAGAGTTATCTACAAACCTTTTAATCTAGCCAACCGTTCCGCAATTTCCTCCTCAACCTTCTCAGAACTTTTCCTGTTACTACGACGGTTCTCAGCAAGATCTTCAGTGTCCTTTTTTAAACTTTCCAATCGTTCTAATATATGTTGATCCTCCACGGAAAGTCCTCGTTTTAACTCTTGAAGCCTTCCAGCCCTTGTCATTGGCTGACGATAAACAGTGATTGGGGGTTTTGCAGGATCATCCATTGACTCAAGCCTAAAGAAATAATTCGAATCATCCAAGATCATTTTAAAAATCTACCCATACTAATAAATTAAGTTAATTTTAATTAATCTCGAATATTTTGGCTACCTATGCAGGGCACTCATAACATCAATAGGTTCCTTGGCCCCCTTTTTCACCGACTGACTACATTTGAGGCACACCATAATTTCCTTTGAAGTTTTTGGATCCGCCATTGGAAACCTAAGGCACTTTTTACAGTATGAAAACTTGCAATTTGGACAGCCGTACTGCAAATCAAAAAGATCAATTTTAAATTGTTAGTTGACAAACTGTCGCAATCAGAAATTACTAATTAAACCTTACTTCTTTCTTTAGGAATCCAAAGCTGTCCGTGCAACCGTGACATGACATCTTTACTATTTTACTAATTTAACACTGTACTTAACTGACTATATTAATTTTAAATGCACAATTAACAAAACTATGACGAAGTAGAAATAGCGTCACATAAAAATGCTTTTAATTTCGATTATTTTTTCGTATCCAGTGCGTATTCTGATGCTTCCAGAGTACCAAATATATTTATTTAAGAGAAAGCTACTGAAAATAATTAAACTATTTAACTATTTATCAGCTGATTCAAGTGATTTTAATTCGACAAACAGAATTTATTAAAAAAGTAAACTTCACCTGTGTGTGCACAACTTTTTCTATCTCAATGCCTCATTCATATGACTCGTAGGCCGTACATCTCCTGCATGATGAGTCAGACTTGTGTGAGTTACCGTTCTCTTTCATGTTACGTAATGTCTGGCATATTAGGCTTTGTTGGCTGCATACAACTTTCAATTTCATATCCGAAAACTCAACAAATTCAAGTATGATTAAAATTATCATTTAGTAAATACAGTTAACTATCGTAGAATTTATCATCATGATTTGTATTAAATTGCCATTCTTGCATGTACTTAAAATATTGCGTGCATACACCTTTACTTTCATCAACAGGTCAGGAAAGTTTTTTTAGGATGTAATTAAATGTAAAATTCAGGTATCAATTTTAATTTGGTTTACTTTAAATAATATTGTCTCGTGTCAATAACATGCAGATAAATGACGCATACTTAACTACATGTGTCAGTTGTGAAGCCGAAACTATGCTTGGTAAAAATAGTATGTATTTTGTATGGGGTAATGAAAGACTAATTTACTACTTGATTTAATGACATTGTGTAAATTTGTTAATTACATACATAATAAAAAATGCATTTCGTTTGGTAGTATTTTCGTAAATTAAAGGTTTTCTGAGAAAGAGATGAGAAAATGTAACCTAGTTCATCAAGTTATGAAATACTAATCTCAATACAAATATAGTGTTGAAGTTAAACACATGAACTCTGACATGATGAAATTTTGTTTTTTATAGCTGACCTGCTCTTTCGTATTTCCTCATTCATTCAACATAAAGAAAAAACATTTTTTATTCTTGTATAAACTGAACCTTTGAAACTTTCCGTTTCCTATTATTACATAACATGTTTTCCCCATTGTTACCCATTTTCTTCAGTTACAGTAAACACCGAAAAATAACTTCAGGGATTGTTCCTGCGCATGGCTCCAATTCCGCTGGAAAA
>JAANSO010003643.1:0-11125 GCA_036507315.1 Lepidocyrtus fimetarius | reverse complement strand
AAAAAAAAGCGTCCAAAAAGTTTAACATTGGGGAAATCCTTTTTCTTTTGTCACCAACTAGATATAGATTCTCTTATCAATTCCTTGATCAAAAGAAATAACAGTTTGTTCACTAGCGTCATCACCATCTTAATTATCACAGCAAGTCACTCGCAACAAACTACACAAATTGAATTTGAATACCCATCTCTTTCATATTTAACAACGAGCAGAGAAATGGTTATGTCTCCTTCCTCTTATGCCTTGCTTTTGATTTTTCACCAAATATAAACAACGTGCTCCTCCTTAGCCTGCGTGGTGAGCTTTCACAAACTATTACTATCCGGTCTTTCCCTTTGAGCGGTTGTACACACTTTTACGAATTTCATGTAAATACAATTTTGCTGTAAATGTATAATTTCATTCATTATTTCCTCATTCCACTTAATTTGTTTCTTCAATTATTTATGACACGACTGTCAGATTATGTAATTAATTGATGGAGATGGTTATAATAACAAAATGTAGCTTTTGTACTCTTGTTAAGTTGCGTGATGTCAGTAATCAGTACATCCATTCAACACGAGGAAACAAATGCTACTATGTATTTCACAACTGATAGTGGTGGTGATGCGGTTTTAATGAGTGTACGATAAACTGATAATGCAGGAATATCTATTAAAGGGAGTTTCCAAAAATTATAAATCACACATTTACGAGTGAAACCACATTACGAATAGCTTACGCCAGATTAAAATTTCAGACAATATAATATAATTTTCCCTTAATGACAGTGAATCCAGGGGTAATATTTTGTCAAAAACGACAAGTACAATACTTTAGTTAGGATTGACACTTGATCAACTGATGATGAGTGTTTTCCGCATGTAATATACTACCACATCACACTCACAAATTTTAGAAAATTATTTAACTTGAAAATAGAGATTATGCAGTCGGAAAATGAGAAGGCAACTTGATTACTACATATTTTAATATAAAAATAGCCATGTTCTTGCAAGATCATTGATCAAATTGTTATCCCTCGTATTATTAAAGCGGCTTGTTTGTTATTTCATATCACGATCACATAAACACAATGAACGTTGCAAAATGCAAAAATTGTTATTTTTCTATTCGTATAACTTTCGCTTAAAAAGAGCAACTACCTACGGGCTATTCTGCTTGCAAAGTGTCTGCAACGTGCCTTTTGGCTTTTTCTTTGCTAACAAAAATATTTTTAACGTTCCACTGACTGACTAACAATGAGTCTGTAAGAATGGTTGAGGCTGCAACTTATACCTAAAAATTTTTTAAAGCCGAATAGAAGAAGTTGCAAAACCACAATAAAAACTCTTTAAGGAGGAATAATACAATAAACGTTATTGTACTAGCCCATGTTTAACAAAATATTAAAATTGTAGTAAATATCATTCACAGATGTATATATATCACTTATTACTTACTAAATTGTATACAGCGTGTCAGTAAGCATGTATCACACGAACCAACTGATGGATTTTGCAGGAGCTTGTTACAACTTTCCAATAATGAAATTAAGGAAACCAAACCAAAAACAGCAGCACCAGACCAAACAGTGACATTGTTATATGAAAAATCATGAATGTGGCGTGCTGTATGTTTCATTTTGAAATGATTATCTTTCTTTTTAGTTCTCTTATTTTCTGACTCACTTGATTTCTTGCTTGTGTTACAACAAACTAAACTACAATAACAAAAACGGCTGGTTTTCATCTACTACTTCTACGGCTTCATCTCAATTCTTTCTTCTATTCAATCTGAAAGTCTCTGCTTTTAGTTTTAGTGGATGATATGTCGATGAACAGTAGAGGAAAAGTCAGGTTTTCAACATTTCAATCTCATCCCCATATTTTGATGAGTGAGGAGGTGGATGAAAATGATGATGAAGAAAAAGTGAGGGCAAAAATCATAATAAAGCCAGCCAGCAGTTTATACACTTGAAAAAGATTGAAGAAAACTCCCTCATATCATTATCAGCCACATGCAATCCCTATAAACTTCAGTATTTTACCTCCTTGTTGCGATTGTGCGATTTTAACAAGTAAAAAGTCTCTAGCTGGCCTTTTTAAGCAATTGCACTGCCACTTACTCCGTCATCATCATCATCACTCACACACCAGCACCACTATACTTTACCTTTTCCTTCAATTTTCTCAATCCAATGAATGAATTTGCGCGGATGCCCTAAGCCCATGCTGATGAGATGAAGAAGAAGATCATGAAAAATTATGATCATGATTAAGTTTCGTGGTACGCACGTATAACACTTTCATAAAGACTGCAGACTAAAACACATTGCACACACTTTCAAACTGCTAACAATAATGCTAAGGTTAAAAGGAAAGAGTGCCCAATACTATAGTCTGTTGTCATCACCATCACATCACTGTTTGATGTAGAAAAAATCAAGGTAAATAAGCCATGGATAGAATGGTAAAGAGAATGACGCGTTTTATTCTGGCGTAATGGATTGACGCTTGCTTAACTCTTTCTTTCTTGTACAGATTATGTGGGCATTGCAAAGGAAAAGGTGTACAATTGGCAACGCAGATATAAAATATTCTGGGATCTTCCTACTCAAATTGATTCTGATACATTGTCGTTACGGAATTGGCACTGGTGCAATAGCAACGTATAATACATCAACTGTCTGATTATTATTTATTAGTTTTGACTTAGCAAAAAATATTAGACCTTGTTAATAATTTGAATAAAAACATCTCTAGCTTTCTAACAATGTTAATCTTATTACAAGAGCAAGAGAAATGGACCAAGGCCATGGCTGGCACTAACAAAACAAAAAATTGAAACTTTTTGTATCTTAGATTCTGCTCAACTTGTCATTATTTGGCTATAAACCCAACCATTTGCATAAAAATCTGAAACTCTTGCTTGTTAAAAATGTCCAATTACCTTTGCTAGAGCTTGTCATAGCAAGTATTAATGAATATTAATGTACAGAAACATGCAGAAACTAACTTGGAGCTAAACTTAATGATCCCATTATTACTAACACACATTATCTTTTTAGTACAACAAACTTTTAACTCTGGCTCCATACCTGTATTCAAATGTAATCAATAGAGAAACGACTGACAAAGACAAAGAGTTTCTCTTGTTGGTGTTCCCAAGATAAAGAGTTCAGTTTTTAAGGTGATGCTGATGCTCCTTGTGATTTCTAACTGCAACTTAAGAGGATGCAGCACAAAAATAATTTTACTTTTCAGAGAGCTCTTTAACCATCTATCTCACCGACACGAAACCGCCGCGCCGCCACCATTCACCAGATTACTCGTCCATATAGGTATTCTTTTTCATCTTTTTACTACTTATACAAAGTCTCTATTGCAACACAATGGTCTAGTCTTATTCACGGTTTTTAATGATCAGAGTGTTGGTGGTGGTGATGCATCTATTCCTTTATACCTACCCACCTTGCTGTAGCAATCTGTGAATGGAGAAACATTAAACTATTGTGTTTAGAAGATGGATGGATAAAAGAGAGAACTCGCTGTCGCTCGATTTTGAGCTCAATGCAAATCATTGTAGCTTTTTTAGTTTCCTCCAAGAAGAAACTTTCATGTCAAACCTTACGCAAGAATTTTTTTATGTTGCGTATAATTGTATAGAATGGAGGATGCAGTGGCTTATGGTTTGTTTGATGGTGCAGCTTAATGTACTATTTTTGTAAAACTTTTTCTAATGAGATAGGGAGAAGGTACAAGTATAATATGCACATGGCCTTTCCTACAAAATATCATCATCTCGTTAATATTTCTTTCGACGTTCACTACACGAGGACGACCTTTTACATAGATCGTGAAAAGCAAACAATAAAGAAGCGTTCACCAAGGCAGTTGAAAGATAAAAAGAATTGTTTAGATATGCCGGTACCGTCATACAATATTGCAACCACCACCTTCATATTTGTTACAGCAAAACATTTATCATCCCTAGTAAATAAAGCAACAGGAGAAAAAATATATCAAAGAAGGTAAATAGCACCAACAAAGCTGAATGACGACAGAAATTATATTTATCATGGAAAGTTAATTCATAAAGTTATGTAACTTAATATCAACAATTTTTTACCCTATTTACTTATGAACGTTTAATATATTCGTGTATGGTATGGTGGCCTTCTTATGAACAGAAAGTCAGAAAGACACAGGAACTATTTTATCCCTTTCTAATCATGTAGAAAGGAAATGCCGCTTGTAATAAAACTCTTTTGTAGTTGAAATTTCTACTAGAGGAAAAACAAAGCACTGACAGACGAAGATAAAGTTTCATTGAGAAACAAACCCGAAAAGCACGGGCAATGATGGTGATTTTAGAAAATGAGCATAATAGACTTTTACCTTACACCTACTCCGTTTCACCATGCAAATTTGGAATTTAGGAATGTGCTTCAGAATTGCATACTTTCTTTCATCTACAATAAAGTCGAATGAAAAAGTGAGGGAAAGGAATAGGAGGAGAAGACGGAGATCAAATAAATCTTGTTATACGAATACGATCATTTCATTATCCTTTGATAATTTTCCTATTATCTTCTTTCCCTATTAAACCTTATTAGATCGACAAACTTGGATCAAGTAAGATGATGGTAATTACCATACAATACGAACCACTTGGAATGTTCAAGATACGATAGAAGGTTGCATGGGTTTGATTATTGATGTCTTTTGATCTTTACAAGATTACATTGTGCACACCGAAAAGATTAGGTTTGAAAATCTTATAAAAAACCCTCTTACAATTACTGAATATTAATGTTGTGGTTCTCCTTCCTGGTGCACACACACCACATTATATTCATGTTCAAAAAAGAGCTGTATCAATATAGGAAGTGAAAAAAGATTAACGTAAGTTGTTTGGATGTTCCAAATTCACTACGATTTTTGTGGTAAACATTTGTTGTTGTATAGGTTGAGGTATAGTAATACACAATCGTTCCCATTCACTAATCCTAGCCCGTCGTGTGGTGAATGTAATTCTAAATGGTTATCTTGGAACCTAAAAAGCGGACCTGCTTAACAAACGGCGACGAGGGATACATGAGAGCATATTATCATCAGTGCATACAAAGACAGTCAGGGAAAAGGGCCAATCGCAATATCTATGGACTTTTTGAGTAAACCCAATTAGCCCGCTACATCAACAGCCTCAGAAAAAGAAAGTAAAAGTGAACTTTGTATTGCTGCCTTTCGACAGTCACTACCAGCAGTTTCCAAGTTGTTATTATTGTTTATTTTATTGTTACGTTTATTACTGAATTTATTGCAGAATGAGAGGAAATTGGGCCAACAACGCAGAAATGATGAAGGAAGTACGTTATTGCTCTGCTTTTAGTGCAGTAATACGCAAAGCGTTTTTATATCCAATCTTTTTTACACTTTTATCCAAATAAGAGCAAACCAAGCTGTAAAGTCATCCTGGCAAGTGCAAGCAGTTAAATGCCGGCAATATGGCAAAATGAAAATGATCACGTCAGCCCCTACTTCTAAAGTTGGATAAGAAATAGCAAAGTAAAGAGAATTTCACAAAACCCTTCATCCGTAAACGTTGAAAGCTATCAACCTCACTTCAAATCATCAAGCTGATATCATTTTTTGAACTTTTATCACTGTAATGGTTATGCCGATGCTAAATAGTCTTACCTACAGCAGTTTAAGGCAATAAGGAAAAAATAAAAAAGAAAGTAGCACATTTTTTACGTACAACTTATACGTAGTTTTTTGGCTCATGTGCTTAAGAATATCTGCATAATGAAAGCAAAGAACTTAATATAGGTATCAAAGTATCAAGTACCTTTTTATTTTTTATAGATCCTTTGAAATAATGCGATCACCTGCTTCAAAAATCCCTTTATCTTTCTAAAAAATTTAATCTTTATTTTTATGGTGAACTAAGATACAGAAAGTTGGCGTCAAGTTACTAGATTCAACTTATACCTTATCTTAAAATTAAAACATTTATGGCTTCTCAAATTACCTTTTGGTAGATCGAACTGTCGTTAAAATTAGAGAAAAGTTATAAGGGTTTCTTTTACTTTAAAGAAAAGGGTTCCAAAGCACCACTCGACTTCGACATAAAAATGCATTACATCCTACAAATACGTGTAATAGTAATAGGACATGTCTTTGGAACTTGCCAGAAGCTATATAGAATGCGCACTATTCCATGGTTCCTGTTTTTTTATCAAATATCAGTCAATTGTGTTTTAAGAAATTTGTGGCTTTGATTCCACGACGATTTTATCAGGCCACCATGCAGAAATGCCCAAAGAACACAAAAACTGGAATTTGACCTTAGATTTTGAAGAAATTTGAATCCTTCAAAGTCTGACCCACCCATGAGAACACATGCAGATTACTAAATTGTCAAAGTTCCCAAGAAAGTTGACCAAAGCCGTTTTCCTCAATCTCTTACAAATTATCGGGCTGTATTTATCGTATTAAACATTTTCAATGTTGACTTTCTACCTATCTCAATTGTAAAAGAATTGACAACAATTTTCAGTGTCATTTCTAAAGCCAAAGTTTCATATGTTAATTCCATACAACGTGGATAAACTGATAAAGAGTCATAGTAACAATTAAACGTTATATATATTTAGCTAGAGTCTTGTTTGTTACTATACAAACTATAATCGGTTTATGAACGTTGGATGAAGCCTATCAAAATGAGGAGATTATAATGCATGTATAAAATACGTGTATAATAAAAAGTTATACTAAATATGAAGAAACATGGTTTGGTGAGGCATATGAATAGGTCATAATTTTAAACAGACGTTATTACTAGGATGTACTCTCAGAGAGCGCTCTTGTTCAACAAGGACAGAGAGACTAGCGATATAAGGATGGATCAGCGCATCACACGCAGTGAGTGAATTGCCAGAAAGACATCTCTGCGAGCCAAAGATAAACCGAAAGGTGAGTCTGCTATGCCGGCAGGTAATTTCATATGTACACACACTAAATTAAACCTGCCTAAATATTTTATTTTACCAGAGACAGAATGAGCTGCGAACATTTTGCGTCACCTTACTTCTTACAGTTTTAGTACATCTTTATTAGTCCCGAGGGAAAATCCGATGATTAGGTGAAGCACTTTTATCATCTTGTCGCATTTTCTAGTTTTCTCAGTTTTATCTTGTGAAATTCAATAAATGTATAAACGGTATATCAAATATTAAAAATTACATATGCGTACTTACATAGTTCTGGATAAATATAAAATGTTGCAAGCATTAATGGTTTTTATTTTGCTAGTTTCCTCCTTCCTTCTACAATTTTGTATGGGAGAGTCAATTCAAACTACTACTGCTGGAAAGCTGGTAAATAGGCAAGCTATCTTTTTGGATGTGTAAAACGGTGTGCGGTGGCTTGACCCAAATTTTTAAACCCTTTCATCATTTTCACCCTAATTTCTAGTCCTTAATTTTTTAAAAACTATTTGCCTAAAATGGTAAAATATTGACTTTCAAAATTTAGCTTCAATATTTTTTCATGACGAATAGATGTGTTCTGGATGAATTAATACATATCTATGCAAAATTATCTTCTACATTGGACTTTAAACTTCATTCTTGTTCAGTTCATAAAAGACAAATGATGATAGGGCAAGATGGGACCTTCTAAAAGTCATTTTTGGAATCAACATTATGCGGGTAACTGGAGAATAAATTGTTGGCAGATTTTCCAACCAGATAGCTTTCTCTAGAAGGTTATGTACAAATAAATTCAAAATTTTGTTTTGAACGTATATACCTAAGCTCAATTGTGCAAGTAAAATTTTCGTTTTGTTTTAACAGAAAAAACTCCGTTTACTTCAAATTTAGCCATAATTCTTCTACATTGGCATTCATGAATCTTAAGAATGCAAATGCAACTTGAAGCAATAATAACCATTAGAATAAATTGTTGGAAGGAATCCATGGAAGGCACTTTTTCCGTTTAGACTTTTGCTTGACAACATAGCACGCACATGTAGGGTGGTAGGATTTTTTCAAAAACTATTGCAGAACACCAACCATTTATTTGACAGTTCAGAATTCAAAAGCACATGAAAGAAGAGGAAAACTGATTCAACAAAAATAGTAGTACAGTGCAATGCAGTTAATGCGTTCTGTCAAGCTGAAAAACGATGATGTCATGAAATGATGCATATTTTGGAGGGTAGGTACGTTTATTTATCCAAACCTCTTCTTTAAAATTATGTTTTGCTCAGATTTATGCTTTCAAATGCAAAACTTTTTCGAGTAAAAGTAGTAAGCAGAATGTGATTTTGTATTAGCAAACAAACAGTTTTTCCTTTTCTAGAATCCCGTATGCCATTGAATATAAATAATGCTTAATCTGTCGCATATCAAAATTAATTCTCTTTTCTAGTAAAATTTGACAATTCTATTCGTACCTGCTTTTCATGGAATCCTATAGTTTACTACTGCGGAAGAAAGAAACTCTTACAAAACAGTATTTGACCTAACTCATAACAAAATGTGTAATGGTTTCTTTACAAATATAAATTATAGCGGGAGAATGGATGCAATATTTTGCATAGAAATTTGGCTGTCACCTTTCTCTAAAATATTTCATTGAAATAAATGGAGAATCTTGTGTAATACTGTTATAAAATGCATATATCTTTATTATTAGAAAAAATTAGTAAAAGTAGAAAATATTTCAGAGATAAACCAAAAGTGACAACGAGATCTTTCAGCTTCTGAAGCCACACAGTCTGTAATAAATAGCTTACATGCAGGTTGGATCTAATCGTAAATAGCAAGTAAGAAGGAAAATGAAAAATTGTGACAACTTACAACAACAATGGCAGTTGAAGCGGCAACACTGTCACCACAAGAGCTGGAAAAATGGCTTCCTCCACTATGTTGTTGGTCTGGAACACAGCTACTGCTTTCGCAAGATCGGTCACCCTCTTCTGATTGAGGTAACAATGGTACATGTAACAACCTCTTGATTCTTGGTTCAAAGTGTTGATGGGCAAATTCTGGTCGTCTTCTCAATGGTCCTTGAGAAACAAATTGATGATGGTGGTGGTAAAAGTGACGAATGTTGGAATTTTCACCTGCATCTCTTTGACTTACTGAGATTGAGGCTGTTTCTATGTTATTATTGTTATTTATATTCGAATGATGTTGATGTGAATGATGTGATTCACTGCAGTTTCGATCTCTACAGGTTGATCCGTTGTTTGGGAAAAGATTTAAATTAAAGTTGGATGGTTGGTAGTTACTTCCACATTGAGAGTGTGCGCTCAGACCACAAGATTTACACTTTACTCCTTCACCATCCACGGTCAAGTGACAAAACTGACATAAACGCTTTACACCTGGTACTCGCTTCCATTCGTGGGGAGCGGGGGAAGGAGCCTGTAATCTCAACAATAATACATCACGTCAATTACACGTAACGATTGGTTGACAGAGCTCATTTGCGAGCAAAATGACAAAGTGCAATGCAGCATGAACGTTATTAAACTGTACGTTCTGAAGGATTGTCATCTTCCTTTTTCCTTTTTTAACAATGTGTGTTCATATACGTAATATGCATGTTGAAGTATTTTTTCCTCACAGGGCAAGGTAAATAATATCTACGTATTTGAGTTTCTTTTGCAAAACCTTTTTAGCTTTCTATATATTTCTGTGTATTCCCGTCGGTGCCTTTTCTACAGTACATTGCACTCGCTGAAACTACTTTTTTACGAAGCTTCGGACAATTAAATTCTGATTCAAACTTTTGTGTTCCTTTTATGGATAAAAATGTGTCTGCAAACGAACTTATATTCTTCCCGTATTTCTTTTGAATTGAGGGAGAATTGCAATTATTGTTCAGCTTTTTGTAGTTTAACACTCAACTTCTTGTACTGGGGTGATTTATTATAAAGCCATGCATTTTAATGATTTTCCAACACAAATAATTAATTATTGAAAAACTACCATATACATATTTTCATTTTTTGCTAACACTTTAGTTTACAGTACTGGAACGTTATCAAACTTTGTTCTATGAGAAAGTGCGTCTACCAATCTCTACCAATCGTAGTCATTGTATCACTTTACATTTCTACCTAAGTAGTAATCTAGCAGTAACACATTCTTATTGAATTCAACGAACACTTGGTGTACATAGTATATAGTAAATCTTATCCTACTGATTTAGAGAATGACACTTGTAGAAATAATAGCCGATGGGCACAGGTGGAAATTTAAAAACTTTATTAACAAAACACGAAAAATCTTTATTCTTGTTGCCGTTCCTGGTATTGGGAAAAAGCAAATTAATGTGTATCTTTACTACAAAAACAAAACCGTTGAGGTCGAAGAACATCCAATCAAAAACAATTGGCTTAAAATTTGAAATTCAAACAACTATAAATTATGCTTAAAATATTCAAGTTGTGAATAGGATAAATGTTGTCATTTTGTTTTAGATTGGAAAAAATGAATTTTAAAATAAAACTTCAATGCATGTTTAATGAGTTTAAAACAATTCGCGATTTCACAATACGTACTACATCACATCTACCCAAATTGTTTTCATTTGTGTTTCTTTATATTCAATTATAAGTATGTATACTCATAAGTATAAGTATGTTTATAAAATTGGCAGTCGAATTCAAAGGCAGCTGCAAAGAATTAAGATGACATTCATCTTTTTAATCCTGTCAAAGACTAAGCACTGATAACGATGATTTTTTGCTGAAAAGTAGAACTATCACATTATTTCCTAAGAGCTTAACAAGGTCCATTTGTGTCATGGAGATTCGGTTATGTAAATGCCAAATGATGATTTGTACGAATGTCATGGTCAATTATGCTTGCGCATTCTTATGAAAATGTCTATGCAGTAATAAGAATTTTCTTTTCTAGTTTATAATCTTGAGCATATTCTTGAGTATTGTTTTTTTCATTTTTCATCTTCGAGGAAGTTGCGTAAGCTGTATGAAATACAAAACTTATAAACCAAATTCATTTTATAAAGAAAAGCATGACTGGACTTTTTACATGGACGTCGTCCTGCGGTGATGTTATTAAAATGACAAAGACGATTATGATCTGGTGCTAAGCTAGTTT
>JAANSO010003642.1:0-11126 GCA_036507315.1 Lepidocyrtus fimetarius | reverse complement strand
ATGAATAATATATAATACGTTAATAAATGTGTACTTTAGTGTTACAAATCAAAAAAGCTTCTTACTTTATTTATATTTGTAGAGAAATACGAGAGATATTTGCGTATCAAGTAAAAAGTTTTTAAAGCGTGGTGGGACAAGTTCTAAACGAGTTTGCTAAATTTGAGTAAATTGAAACACTATAATATATAAAATATAGGCAAGGTGCAATATTAAATATTCACTATTCTCCTTATGTAATATTCATTAGCGAAGTTATTATATCTTTATTTAAATGAAATTAGAAAGGTCATAATAAGTTGGATTTTTTAGAAAATTGAAAATTCTGACTACTAATTAAACTGAAATAGGGCTTAGTGCTCATTGTATACCTGCCTGGATTACAATTTTCAGTTACATTTTTATCTACTGAAAAAGTAGGTAAAAAGGTGCATTTTAACTGATTCTTTTCATCTACTTTCTTTATATCATTCTTACTAAAACGTATAACTATACATATTTGAGAGTGTAATAAATGTAAAGTTTTCGGAAACAAGGAACTTGTCTTCTTGCTAATCCATTTAATATACATAGCTGAAAGCAAATCGTTTTAATTTTTACTAAATAACCATCTATTCTGTAACCATTAAATTATAATGATAGTTTGTATAACTGCTATACTGCTACATAAATACAATAACAATTCATTTCTACTTGACGATGATGACGCTCCATAATTAAATATTACTTGTTGTAACTCTTTACTGAACTACAACTATTTACTGTTTACCACTTTCTACGATTATAAATTAAACTACTAGGAACTATTTCTGCTGAAACTGAAAAACCAAACATATCAGGTAAAAGGTGAATCTTACCAAGAAACGTAAATTTTATTACTAAAAATATATATATTGCTAATTATGCATAATTGAGTAGGGTAGTTAAATCACTACTTCAATACACATTAATAACATTAAGTTACTAACAAATTACTGTTAGATGACGTTACAGGCAAGTATAATCAATATTTAGCTAGATTATTATATAGCTAGGCAGGTAGGGGTAGAGAAAATGATAAAAATGAAACAAGGAAAACTCACAGTTACTATCTGTAAAATGCCATACATATGCAACTAAACATATCAGTTCTAAAAAACAGAAACGGAACCTTTCTAACAGAACAAATTAATTACTTGAATTAAACTATTTAGCTTTTTAACTCTTGTATGTAAAACGAAACTACTAATAAGTTAAAATATATTTATTTTCAATGCAAATATAATATTGAATTTACAGAGAATGTTAAAGTGAATGTTATATATACTGTGCATGTTTGAGTTACTTTCAAAGCATACATTATTACAGTCCGTTAACGGAGATCCGTATGTTTTAATTGAAAAGATTATGACATGTAACAATGGAACGTGATGGACAAAATATTTTAGCTCAGTGTTACTTACAAACTTAAACCTTGGTTAGAAGGAGACAAATGAGGTTTACAGTTAGTTCTTTCGTCGAAAAAAACGCTTGTTAATCTGCATGCAAATTGAACGAAGAAGAGCAACAACTGCAAAAAAACATATCATTATCATTGCTAAAATCACTAGATCCTATTACAAACCCAAAAAACCGAATATTTAATACCATTAGCTATAACTATTAAGTTAAGAAAAGTTAGGATGTAGAATTTAAAAAAACAACCAACGACTCCTGTGACATTGAATAATACAGAAAATGATGAAGATGATACAGGAGAGAAGTTTTTTTAAAACCAAAACAATTTTGTCTTGTCAAATAAATAAAATAATGTTATGTCAAGATAAACAAAGTGCTATCCATCTTAAAAACGTTACGGAGTTACTGCTTCATCATCATCGTCGTCGTAATCATCTGAGAAACAATAAAAATTATTTAGACTTTGCATTGTAATGTAAAGATATCGTGTAATCGCATGTAGGTACTATTTTAATCTAATGCGATAGTATATAATACAACAATAATTACCATTTATGCAATTAATTAAGGAGTATATAAGGGACAGTTTAAAACATTTACCGGACATAATATGTAAGCCGGAAATTACGAATTGAGAGCATCGTAATAAAATAAACATCGGATTTACCTGAAAATCTGAAAACTGCTAGAGATACAATATTCGAACATTAAATCAATAAAAACTTTTAATTTTCAATTTTTAATTAGAATATATCAGAGAAACGTTTCTTTACTGTCTATACAAACTTATCGAGATTATCTTTAATTTTTTAAAAACATAATTTCAATTGAAATGCTCTCCGAATTCAAATTTTTATTGGATTTTTCTGTATGAAATTGCAAACTGTCATTTACAAAATACAATTGTTGGTGCTGATTTTAAAAAAAACTTGTTCATAAATTTATGACTGTTTAAAATGTAGTTACAAATAATGATTAGGTTGTTGGTATTACTGACATGAGCTGCAGCGTTAGAGTAGCATCGTCAAACAAAGGACTTTTTAAAATTAAGTTATAAAATTAAGACTTTTAAATACGATTTTTTAAAGACTTGATTTAACTGTTTTTGAAAGCTTCTTTCCAATCTTCTTTCTTCTCTATTTAAAAAAATTATATATATTTGATGTCCTCATCTTGCTCTGCTTGAAACTTTCTACAATCTTTCTGTTGCAAGTACAATCAATGCTATCTGAATTATTGTAGTGTAAAACTTATGATTATTATTCTGGACTGCAGCCTTTGGATTGTTTTGCCTTGCTATAATTAGTCCTTTGGGGGAATATGCATAGTCATTACAATATGCCCATGCCCAGTTGTAGCAAAGCAATCAGCTAGTTAGCCAGTAAGAAACAAACTTGATATATGCAAATTTATATACTTTAATAATAAAATATTATTGTTACTCCGAAATAGAAAAAATCATACATATATGCAAAAATGTAGACTAAATTCGGTGAGAATATGTGCAAAAATGTAATCCAAAAGCGTGTTAATAAAAACATTCCTTCGCATATAATTGTTAGTAAAATACGAAGATTATAGATCAGATATCGATTATAAAGGCTTATGCGAATGAATATGAATGAATGTAAATGCTAAATTGTTCATGATGTCATCAAACGCGTTAAAACTACAAAATGTGGTCGATTGTAATGGTTCTGCATGAATAAAATAATATCTCACCAAATTTAGGTACGTACTAACGTTTAGCAATGAAAAAGTGTTCGCCTCTATATATATTGTTTTATAAAAACTGAACAATATCTTAAATATAGATTTACATCAATTTGTAATTACATTAAAAGATTAGCTATAATTAAATATATATTCATATAAGTACACTACAAACGGCTTAATATAGGGAGAAACGAATTTTGAGAAGGAAAAATCGCGTGCGTCTACAGTTTTGGTAAAAGTCTATGATTTTGGTAGGACGATAATAGCTCCAAAAGAGTGGAAAAGAGATTTCTATTTCCTTTAAAGAAAGGGAAAAATTTGTTTGGAAGGTTTGAAATTCAATATAAATAATACAAATTATAAATAATAATTAAAAAGAATAGTTCAATTTGAATTTAATTGTACTTCTGGTACGCGTAGTATTCAATATGGAAAAACGGAAGGAAAGATCAGTGCAAAGAATGAAAGATTTTATTACAAAAATGTAACAGTAAAAATTTAAGCTGAAAATATGACTTGCGTATAAAGTCAACTGTGCGAATTAGTGTCATGTATTATTCGCAATTTGCATTGCATAATGGTCAATCTAAAATTAATGGATGATGACATATTATTCAAGTGAAAGCAAGTTATATAAATCTTCATTAGAAGAGGGACTGGACATGAAAACGAGAGTGGTTTGACCATGTGAATATTTTAATGATATAAAAATCGATACTTGTTCAAGACATTGTTAAGAAAGGCTTGAAAAAACAATAATCTCTTTAAAAATAGAATTACATAAAAATATCTTCAGCCAAGCACTACCACCAAAAATAATGATTAATTTATTACTATTGTTATCATATTGTACTACTAAAACATATATATTTAAATTATGAAAATAATTTTAACCGTACGCGTACTGTATATAAAAATTACATTATGATGAAATAATGTAGTTAGGTACGTACAATAAAATCTTACGATTACGATTAATACTTACATTCTAGGGACATACCTTTTAGATAACTACGATGTGGAAATAAAAACTAATTGTAATTCAACGCTGAATAATTAATATTAAATATTAATAAATTGAAATGATGATAATGATGTCGTATAAAACATATTACAACAAATATATATTATAAAACAACAATATCAAACATGTCATTATTATTGCTGATGATGTTCAATAAAGTTAATATACAATATTAATAACAATTGAAATTCTCAAGTTGGTTTTATCATCTTTTATCACCTTCCCCTATAACATTTTAGCGCATCAGTCGGTTGTTAATTATTTCACTTTCTGTCATTAATACACCCATTTAAAGTAGTCAAGGTAGAAAGATTTACGAGTTCTATTACGTATATTGTAAAGTGTTTTACTTTATTTGGCTCTATTTATCTCTCATTTAAAATATTATTGCTCACCATCCATAGTTTACGTTTGCAGTCAAAATTTCCTGTTTATCAGCCTGCATCTTCATCATTGTTGTGTTCCGCTTTTGTAAAATATTAGAACTGGAATTATGACAACTTCATCAAATCATTTAACTTATCGAGTGGCTGATCACTATCCTGTTTCCCAGTTCCAAGAATTATCGAAAAAGGTGGGCCCACGCAAGAAACGTAAACCCGTTCAAAATAATAATAATACTCGTCCTTCACCGTCTTCCAATGGCAAGAAAAAGGGCAAAGTTTCTCCACGAGAAGAAATTTATAAATCTATGCTAAGAGAAATTAAAAATGAGGAATTAGGCAATATGGACAGTTTAGTGCATAAAGCTTCAGGGATTCTTCGGTTTCAACATTATCATGACCTTGATAAAAACCGCAAGTTCTCTGTCTCTTGGGATATTGATGGGAGGAGAGTGGTCACATTTGAAGATGAGGAAGGTAAAGAGAAATCCAAGTTGCAGAGACAAACTAGTATGGATAAAAGTAGGAAAAGTACACTGTGGAACTCCCTAAATGAACCAGTATTTGGACTAGATTCAATGAAGAAATTGAATTTGACAGCGCTCTCAAGCATTGAGAAATGTTCCGCCGCTGGTGGTAGCAATAACAACACTAGCCATCGCCGTCCTAGTACAAAGTACGATGAGAGTAGGAAATCAATGCCTGTCAGCCCACAAGATTTTGGAGATACGTCAGGGTCAAAATTTTCCAAAGTGTGGGAACACTATATTAATACTGGGGATGCGTCCAAGCTTTGGGAAACGTTAGTTCATGTAAAATCTGTTATCTCCAATATTAAATGGTTGATTAATAATGGTTAAATTAAATTAAATATTTAATAACATAGCAAAGAAGCCATATTTGCCAAGGATAGTAAGTCCCCTTCCGTAACGTCGTGTGAGGACGGTTCTGATAAAAAGTCATTTATAAATGATTCAATTGACAATCTGACACTATTGGAATATGGAGCTAGTGGTAATGGGAGTAAATATGCATTATCCGATAAGATATACTCATGGCAAGCTTCAGCCTCATCTGTGAAGAATTCTAATAAACAGGTTACGCATATTTTAACATGCTAATAGTTCAGCTTATGATGATGATGCAAAAGAGTCTAATAGGCATAATTAAAATTATTATTAAATTTCAGACACGGTCAAAAAATCTGAAGGGGAAACGGGAGAGGGCTTCAAACCGGAGTAAGCCTGTAAAGGAGGCGGAAGAGAAAGTGGAGAGGGTCCAGCATATTTGTGTGGTGAATGGTTCTGTGGTAACATTTAAAGATTTTGGATTTGAAAACTTTACAAACTGGTTTGGCGATGAAACCATGCTGGAGTAAGTAAAATTGACCAGAAATATTGAAAAAACTATAGTAATCTCTCATAATACATTCAAAAGAGTAATCAATATAGGGTACTATGTATTTATTAGAGTAAACCAGCAACGTGCTCAGCCAAAGTTTCACTTGGAACTGGATTTAACAGAAGTGAACAACAAAGATATTAAAATTAGATTGCTAGAAGGATATAAACTAGAGGTACATATTTAATGTAGTAAATCAAATTACAATTGATCATTAAAAATAGCGTAAAATAGATTTCAGCAAACTTGTCGGTTACGACTTTACTTAGGTTGAGGCTTGCAGACGCCTTGAAGGAACATTAAAGTCGATCAGACTGAAAGACATTTTACTTTTACCCAAGGGACAAAAGCCGGAGGATTTGCTATTGTGTAGAACAAAAACAGGGAAGCTTGTTGTAGAGGACATTACAACTGCAACGTCAGCAAATCCTTCAACAAAATCTTCCTTAGCGTCGATATCACGAGTGCCTTCATCCGTTAAGTCAAAACCTCTCAAAACAAAGACAAAGTGGAGACTTCCATAGAATAACAGTATTTGTAAAAACGTTGGTTGTTTGTATGAGAATTGAGATTGTTATAGACCCTCACAAAATTACAATTTAACAACTTCATGAAAATTACAAAAATTACTGTGCAAGTGGAATAAAAACTAAAAAATGTGGATGAAAGTAATTGAATTCCTGATTGTTTAATTAAATTTTTGACTTTACAATCAATAGCAACAACAATAAAGGTCTAATCACCAGCATTGTCTACGGTTGCAATAATATCTGAAGTGACATTGACCCAGTATTCCGAACGACTTTTAACCACTGTGGCTCTAAAATATAATATAAAACAAGCATTTCTTTAACAATAATTCTTTAAATATATTTTGTGTTTTATGTCAATTTTGCCATTTATAATTTTTTGTCCCATACTGATATAGAAATGATCCTTCAAAATCCTCGTATTTATTTTCTTCTGGAATCCAATAAAAAACGGCTTGAGTTACTCCTTCATCACTTCTAAACCGGGCAACGTCCTGAATAATTAATGAAGTTAAATTATTGAAATTAAAACCAGATTTGAAAAAATAATATTATTATGCACTAACTTTATCGAAATAGGAATCAGCAGATTAAGGTTACTCCATCAGATAATAGAAAACGTCCTCTGTTTTCTGGAGTGACTTGGTTATCCGAATCGACTCCCCGCGCTACTAAAATCGCTTCAATAAATCGAATGTCCTTCTCCAAAGATTTTAAGACAACTCTGAACGTTTCTGATTTTGAAAAAGGGAATACTTTTATTTCAAATGGAGGATCGGATTCCTGCGGCGTTATTTTTGAATACTCGTTCGGAACAAGCAACCCATTTTCTTTACACCATGATGGTTTAACTGGTTTATAAGCAATTTTACTGACATTTTTTCTAATAATGTCCCGAGCTTGCTTTGGACCATAGCATCCTTGTGGGATTAATTTTTCATACAATTTCTCATGCTTTGGACGCATCTTTGCGTTTGTCGGTTCCCCAAATGTTACCCTATAAGTGGCCACTTCCTGTTCGTCGTCGTCGTCATCATCATCGTCATTTGCCTGAAAAATTGCATTTTCTTCAGATGCAAATACAAAAGCTACGGGAAGGAGTAATACCAGAAAATGTATAACTGATGTCATTGTAAGTTACAAGACTATCATGAGGATTGTCCATGAAAGATCTTTTAAAACCAATGATGATAGACTGAGTCAAAACAATTTTGATAATAATTAACGAGAGTGTAATTGATTTTTAAGGGTTTGCCTTGACAGTAATAAATTGTATTATCCATAATATTATGTAGTTTTATTAATCAGTAAACACCTTTCAAGCAGTATTTATACAGCGGTAATATGACTGAAGCGACAAAAGTTAAATAGTGTTCTTTAGCTAATTATATTTATTACGCATTGGGAGACTGTGAATATCTTAAACAAAATCCTGTATTTAAAGCATCGGGTTGAGTTGTGGGATCGTCTTCAATTAAACTTCCTGGACACGCGTATGGTGGCAGGACATCTGCGGGACAACGCGGTGGAGGAGGCAACTCAAATTCATTAAAGTGTACTTGCAAAATGAATGGCTGAGTTACGGCTGAAATCAAGAAAGGGATTTTTAGTGGATTTATTATATAAAATGCAGCGAAATTATCATATTTTAAAAAATTAAGTAACTCACTTGAAACCATTTCTGGAAATTGACTTCCGCAGTATTTATCTGACCCTAAAATCATCACCCAATCTAAAGCACAGCTAGTTCCTGATTGTGCAAGCCCAACTACCGGACCCCCTGCTGGGTCTATTGCTGGTGGACCACCGGAAATAATGAAGTCTGTTGTCGTTTTTGGATTGGTCATGCATGGTTTCCACTGTTCACACAATTGATTATTTTAAAAAAACAGTACATGGTTCACCCAAATTATAGAATGGTTTCTTTCAAGTTTATATAATCACAATACCGTTAATTTCCGCATTCCGGCCTGAGCTCGTACACAAACTGTATAATCTTGGTTATTGAGTTGAACCATGTTGTTGTAGTTAAAAGATTTGACAATCCCCGTCTGTGTAGTGTAATATTGTAGACAACCTGCAGGGGCTATTATGATGAAAATTAACATAACATTTAGTGTCTCATTTAAAATAACAAAGTGATGACTATATTGAAATGACTTAATTTTTAGTTTAGATGTACTTAAATGCTCGAGATAATAAAACTACCTCTATCAACAGAATCACAACGAATCATAGTGACAGAAATGTCCCACTTTTGTGACATTGAGCTCTGAAGGAAAAAGTCCAAATTGATTTTGTCACTTGCATAGTCCAAATACACTGCAAATCAGAAAATGCTAATTTTGAAATTATCGTTCGTAATGAATGATATCCTAATAATTTCCATACTATGCTGTCCCTTTAGATCTCCACACAAAGGTCCACCAAAGGGATTGGACTGTCCACTAATTGTAAAAGTGTCAGTATTGCATTCTCCAAACATTTGTGCATCTGTTCCTTGGTCAATATTAAACTCGTTAAAATCCAGACGAATTTGACATACTCCATCTTGTCTGGGAATTTCATATCTGCACAATTCTGTGGCCATTGCTGGCTGTACCATATGAGTACCATTCACCGTAACTGTGTCAATGTTTCCATTTCCGGTGCATACCTTATTGACTACAAACCAGCGTAAAAAGTTAAATTTAATCGAAATAACCTTTGTAACTTTTAAAATTATTGTGAAGTAACTTACTAACGCAGCAGACGCCAAAGTTTGATCCACAAGAGCCTGAAGGAACTCCGCCTTGTCTTTGGCATTTTGAGCCCTTCATACAAGCTCCAACAGTTCCTCCATCAGTTTGGCAAGTACTGGAGGGCAATGATACGAAGCTCAACAATGGGAAAACTGTTTAAAAGGTTCGTAATTTAAAATTTTCGGTTTGTATTACAAAATATACTAAAATACTTCTTCCGTTCTAAAACCTTACTTACATTTTGGTTCTCTTGAGTGTTGTTGATCAGGAAAACTTGAGAAATTTTTATTAAGATTGATTTGTTCATGACTTCTCCATTTCCTTTGATAGTTTGTATTTTGATAAACTGAACCAAATGTCAAATCTGAAAGGAAATTTGCAATAAGTAAAATACCGAACAAGAAATAATGACAAAAGGGATGATGGTTAGGGGGCGTCATGATTACAGAATGGACTAGTCGTACACCACCTAAAGTTAATTATTAACTGATATTTTAACCTGACTTGAAACTAGCATTTATAAACTTACCCACCAAATTGAACTAAACTTTTTCTGAATTTTTATATCCGTGTCAATTACATATCACTGCACATTTCGATCATAATACTACATATTAACCATGATCAGAGGCGAAGAGAAACGTCTTCATCTTATCAAGTTGTGTGGAATAAATAAATGCGTTTGTATCGGTTCTCTTGTATTTCATTTAGCATCCATGCTCTTAATTGGTGCTAATACCAATGCGGAATGAAAGTCAAACGAACTTTGTTTTTGTCGGTAGAAAGTTCAAAGTGGAAGGGCTTCCCCTGCTTATCAAACCCACCAATAAAATATTCATAATTTAAATAACACTAAAAAAGTAGTATGAATGGTGTAACATGCATGCATATTTCGAATGGGCAAATCGACGATAAACTCAAAGATGGAATACTTTTATGAATTAAATTATTTATTATTGTAAATTTTAGTTAATTTATTCGTTAATTTATTATTCCGATACTTCGTTATTCACTGCCCACGAGAATCTGTATGGCCCAAAATGAATAATTATGAATAGGAACAGCCACACTTTTTGGGCATTATAAAAATGCCATAACGTCTCGCGCATAACGTCCTGTAACACTGTCCTATTTCCCTGTGCAGACGCATTGGTTGGCGATGAATCACTCTCACTGGTGTGAAGTAATTAGGATTACTGACTTGAAAGCAGGTTTTAAAAGCTTTAGAGATAAAATTTAATTAGCATTCCTTCATATTTATTTTTATATTTTGATGGGAGACTTTGTTGAATGAAAAAGTAATTCAAGTGGAGAAAACGATTTGGGGCAATGCGAGATTATCCTTTTAAGGGTTAGTAATTCATGTTTTGATTAAGGGATTTAAGGTATTTATGTGTGGCAGACTTTCTAAAAGCGAATGAGTAACATTTCGCATAATAATATACATAAGGAGGAGATACTAAATGGTACATTGTTTGATAAGGTGATGCTGATAGTTCATTAAATGGTAAATACAAGCCGAAATTGTCGGTTGCCACTAATTTTACCTTTATTATGTTTAGATTCTTTTGATAAAGTTATCATTAATCATGCAATAATGACACCATTTACAATATTAAGTAATTCAACTGAAAAATATTATTCACAGGGCGAGCATTATCGTATGATAATTAAACATTTATCGGACAGGGGATGCCTTACCCAGTTGCGCGTTGTGCTTTAATAAGCTAAACCGGATGCGAAGCAGTTTTTTGCTCCTGTCTTAACACAATCTGAAGACGGACTATAACTGTCTTTCAAGCTTCCTCTTTTCCTTCCTCGTTTAATAATGTTCCCTACAATGCACTTTTATACGGTAATTATCCTTTTCATTCTACCAATACCAGCAACTAAA
>JAANSO010003641.1:0-11130 GCA_036507315.1 Lepidocyrtus fimetarius | reverse complement strand
CGTGCTTATCTTGGCCACAGGCTTCCAACAAAGTGAGTTTTTTGCCCCGATGAAAATCTATAGTGATGGACTCGACATTCTAAAACTTTGGAAGGAGGAGCGTCCCCAGGGCTTTCTGGGAATTGTTTACAGCTCCATTCCCAATTATTTTAATATTTTAGGACCTTACACTGAAATCGCACATACTTCGAATATTTTCAACGTGGAATGTCAAGTTAATTGGGCGATTTTAGCGGTGAAGGAGCTTCTCCGGAGAAAAAAGAAATGTTTGAGGATAAGGAAAGAGGCGGAAATGAAATTTATGAAGAAGCTTGACAAGGACTTGGAGAAATCTGTTTGGAAAGTTGGAAATCATTGTGAATCCTGGTATTTCGATAAGCAAGGGAGGAACGTTATGATCTGGCCTGGAAGTCAAATTGAGTTTTGGTGGATTACGAGAACGTTTAAAGCTGAAATGTTTCATTTTAATTAAAATTCCAGCAGAAGATTTGAAGGTACCTAAGATATTGTGATTTGGATCGTACAATAAAATATTCAAGGTCATTGTGTACAAACAACTTTGGTTTATTGTCATTTTGTCAATAATCGTATTCATTCATGTTTGCGAGTCATGTTAAGGTTGGTTAAGGTAAAAATCCAAATTCGGAGCTTATTGAACAGCTTTATTTAATAAAGTGATGTAAAGGGACCGGAATTAGTTTTATCCTTCTGTTGGACTTGTCAGTCGACCTTCATCTCCCTCATGGACTATGTTACTATTACTATTAATATGGTTCTGCAACAAAATCCCATTTTCAAACAATTCAAAAATACATTTGTTACTTTTAAAATACAAGAATTTTTAACCTAAAACAAACAACTTACCCAATTGCCAACCATAAAAAGATGGAAATCAAGAGTAGAAGAAAATTCTGTACAGTAAGCGTGATTTTTACCTTCATTTCTTCCAATTCAATTAAAGTTAATCAATATCTTTGAAGTGTCTGGGGTTCTACTGACAACTTATTAGATCACAGTTAAAACTTTTTAGACTGGGCGAATTGCTAATATGATTGAAAGTATTTTAGAAAAAATGTTGTCATTGACATGTTCAAGTAAATCATAAAAGCAATGGAAAATTTCTGATGACGGCACGTGTAATGGAGGAATACCGTCTTTGATAAAAATTATTGTCTCGCTTAAAAGTAATCAGTTGTAAAAACTTGCAACGAATTGCAATAGGCATTCCAATAAAAATCGCTTAAGACAAAGATGAATTTTATAGACTGCATATTGCACCGCGTGCACGTCCCGTGTGACAAAAGTTCAAGAAATTACAGGTTTCCGACACAAAAATTAAATACTTGACAATGACCTGTGAAAGATAATGAGTTTGAACTTTTAGAGTCAGTTTTTACAGTACCTGAGGCTGCTCACCTGTACTTCTCAAGAAATCACATGAATTAACTAAATTAACAACAGCGTTATTATGCAAGAAAATCACTCAAAAGTTCTTTTCTCACAATGCCCTAGACATCTTCTTAATCTAGAATCATCTTATCAAAGTTCGTTCAAGTAATTAATTCTTTTTGTCAGGAAGAACAAGTGTGAAAATTTAAGCAGCTGCTTGTTCACACTTTAAAAGCGAATCTTATCCAACATGTTACGCAATATTTTCATCGAAACTGACACACCAAAACAAATTTATTAAGACAATAGGAAGGAATGCTCATGCAAAACAAGATCCACTCTGGGTCGTCCACAATCCTTGTCAGCCATATCAAATGTGAACATGACACACAAGCTTGAGCAAAAACGGAAGTAACAAAATCGCGTATTTCTTTCAAATCATTAGCTTTCTCAAGCTCTTCAGTCAAAACAACGATAAATCTTCTTTTCATTCGTGCAAGTCGAAAACAGATGAAAACATTTTGCTTCTTTCGTCAATTGAGTTTTACCATACAAAAACAGGAAATCGAAGTGGAAATGAAATGAGAGCTAACAAGAATGAAAAATAAACTGAAACTCTGGCTTTTATCCAAAATTACGTGTCAATTTCGTTTTCCCTTTAAATTACCATCTTATTTCAGTGCAAAAGAAAGAAAAAACTTGAAAATTGATAGTTTTTCTAGAATTTCTTTGAATAACAAGTTTTATTCTGTTTTCTTGTCTGGTTTTAATCGGTCTCTCGTGTAAAAACTAAAAAAATCGAGAATTTCTTGATGAATAGACAGGAATGTGTCCTCCTCTTTGATAATGAAAACTTTTCAATTGACATTCTACGGCATTTGCCCGGGATTAAAATCAATTAGCAAGAAATTAATTACCTCTTTTTAACTAAGCAGATGTGTAATTTGCACAGAATTGTCTAAAATGTAAGGATTGGCAAAAAATAGATTTTTACAAAAAAATAATTTAAAATGTCAATAAAATCTAGTTAACAACTTTCCAATTGGCAAACTTTGGCACATCGACCTCATTAAAAATAGAAGAAAACGTATGCCAAAGTTATTTTTAATTTTTCATGTTTTTGGAAAACCATTTGAAATGAAATATGAGCTGGTGAGCAGTATAGATTTTTTATCATTGGCAGATTATCCATTTCCTCTTCAACGGCTGAGTTGGAAACACTTTGGAAATGTGCTGACAGGATACCACGCAATGATTACGTCACAAGAGCAGTGGCTTATCCACATGTTGCTCCGAATCTTGTCGGTGGCAGTCATTTAAAGACAAACAAGACTCAGTTTAGATCGAGTATTTGTTCGTTACGCGTCATTAGGAAGAGGCGTGTGCAGAAAAAGATTGAGAACAGATTTGAAAACAAACTTTCTTTAGTTTTTGTGCAACCGCAGTACATTTAACCTTTGACCTGTTGAAAATGGAAGCTGACCAGGACTACATTTCTTCCTTTCCTTTTAAAACCGAACAGTGTTCCGAGCTAGGTCGTTATTTAGTAGCTTCCAGAGACATAAAAAAGGGCGAAGTTATCTTGAAAGACCTTCCCCTAGCTTCAGGACCTATCCGAGGCTGCCCTGAAATATGCCCTGGGTGTTATAAAACCTCGTTAGAAGGAGAGTGTGACCTTTGCGGGTGGCCAATTTGCTCAGAAAACTGTCCAGGTTTGAAAACTCATCAAGACCAGGAATGTAAACTGCTTCAAAGTGGAAAAGAGTGGAGTCTACTTCAAGACTGTGTTATGCTAATTCGCTGCCTAATTTTAAAAGGAAACAAGCGGAAGAAATTGTTGGAAATGGAAACCAACTGGGATAAATGGCTCACCTCGCCCCACTTCCCATCCTCGACTTTAATTCTCCCCATTCTGCAAAAATTCCGTTTGGAAACGTTCTCAAAAAAGGAGATTTTCACAGTCCAAGCCATTCTCGACATAAACTCTTACGAAGTCCGCCTTCCCCACTTGAACATCCAAGCCATTTACAAATTAGCCTCCTTGGCAGAGCACAGTTGCCTTCCAAACACGCACAGAGTTATCACTTCCAGCCTGGAATTGACTTTACTCGCTTCAGAAGACATTCCACAGGGCGAGCATATCTCCACAAGTTACTGTGACATGCTCTGGCCCACCTGGAAGCGACAGCAGTACCTTCAAGAATCAAAGTTTTTTACTTGTTCTTGCGAACGGTGCCTTTCCCCGGATGAAGCCTCATCGCATTTATCTTCCCTTCTTTGCAAAGACTGCGGAAGTCCCGCAGTGCCTCAGTGTCCTTCAAGGGAATCCCTCAAGGATTACGTTTGCTTGTCCTGCTCCGCCACCATTCCAAAAAGGGATGCTTATTTACTAGAAAGAAAAGCCGAGGCAGAGCTTTCCGAACTTGACAAATACGCGGAACTCGAAACCATCTCAACTTTTGAAGTAATTTTAGTTTATTTCTTTGTTAATCAATCATATTCATCGTTTGTCTTTTCCCTGTCTAGACTTGGCTCAAGAAATGGACTGAAATGGCACCGGAAGGTCTTTCTGGATCATCAGTGGAAAGTGATGACAGAAATGTGACGAGCTACTCAATTTCCTCTCAGCTTTTACTCCATCCGCACCACTCTCTCGTTTTGGACTGTTGCCACACACTTTTCCTTCTCTATCCCAGTGAGCTTCAAAACGAAGCTCAACAATCTGATTTGAGTAATTTAAGAAGGAAAGAAGCTCTGGGGAAGCATCTTTTGACAGCTACAAAGCCTCTGTTTAAAGGTAAATTTTAATTACTTTTAAAGTTTCTTTTACTAATTTTATAATTTATTTTCAAAGGGATTTCTAAATTTCGTGGGACAATCTTACACGAGCTGGCGCTGACGAAAGTGTCCCTGTTTTTTACCCAGCTTGAGAAAGAAGATGCACATTTACGAGAATTGGCTGAGGTTAGTTAATGTCATTTTTACTATATACTATTTTACTCGTTTTGTATTGGTAATGATTAATGTTAATTGCAGGAAATCATCAGAATTTTTCAAGAATCTCATGAAATGCTCAAATACGAACCTGACGACCAACCAGAGGGAAAGCTTGCCGTGGACGCATTATCTTATCTAAAACAATTTAAACATGAATTTGCTCAATATTTTTCTAAAGATAATTAAAAGCTAACAAAACTCTTTATTTTGTATTTATCGATCCATGAATTAGTGCAATTTATACTCGAATTGAGCTTCGAACATGGTAAAAAACCAAAATAATTCAATGATTAATGCATTTTCTTTAATTATGTAACAATTTTAATTCGGTGAGAGAAAAGGAATAATTTAATAGAATTTGGCATTGGTATTACTTGCAAGTGAATATAACACACAAAGTCGACTAAATAACCTATTTTTGAACCGATTTAATTATATAATTGCAATTAAACAACGGCAAAACATTGAGTTTATTTTTAAACTCTAGTTTTACATGATTTCCATGCTAGATTTATAATAAGATGAGGGTCAAGACGTGTTGCATATGTTTTTGTAATTATGCAAATTAATAAAATGTGCTATTTTGCATAAAATAAAGGGAATCAATATGATTCATTTTATATTGAATATTATGCTAAATTAAGCCTTTATAAACGTTTTTTTAAAAATCTAGATTTATTGATGCTGTCTGGCTTGCATTTCCGCTAATAATTCTGTATAGCGTGTCATCCGACTTCGAAACTCCGCTGCGTAATCTTCAAGCTTCATTAGTTTCCACTTTGATTGATTCGGGTTGAGCAGCTCATTCCCCTTCGACTCTCGGTAGTCACACCCTCCCTCGGCCATAATTAATTTAACAACCGTGACAAATTTTACCATCGGGTCTTCAATTGATTTATACTGGTCCTTGACCGCTTGGAAAGGAGTGGATTCAAAAATTGTAGTGTTTCCGGAGGCTTTATCCAAAACGTGCGCGTATTCTCGAAGGGTACGCACCTCACTGTAGACTTCAAACTCATCGGGGCAATTTGCCGGGTTTTTATAAGCGTAGATGGCAGCTTCACAGGTGAACTTTCCAATGTCTTCGTGGGAAATAACTGAACAGTGTTTATCCGCAGCGTCACCAATAACCGACCATTTATTATTTGCCATGTCATACCCTAAAAACGGAGACAATATAAAATCCGGAATGCATCCTGTAGCCATCCGGATTGCTTTTATCCCTTGGGCCTTTGCTTCTTTAAAGTGTTTTCTTTTAAAGTCCCACCAAGGATGGGAGTAGTTTTTTACCGGGGCTTTTTCCAAGGGGGCGTCATACTCCGAAGGGAAGTAGATTTTTACCCGGGCATTCACAATTGCTTCTAGAAGGTTGTTCCAGGTTGGGATCATATCTGCTTCAGGGCCTTTAATTGCGGATACGACTATGGTCACTCCATTTAATCCGGTTTGGAGGGAAGAAACGTCAGAGTAATTTACTGGGATGATCTAAAAAATTGCGTAATTTTTAACAATTCTATTTTAATAATAATTAAAAATATTTATCTACCTTTGCCCCTTTATTCGCAAATGCTTGGACCCGCTCGTCATTAACTTTCCCTTCGGAAACGAGAATTCTCAGCTCTCGTAATCTATCTGCTGCCAAGGCTTCAAGGAAAGCTGGCACTTGAGGGCTTCCAATGGTCCCCGTGGCTCCGAGAAATGCTACAACTGGGCCTGCCATGATTCGTCCAAAAGGGAGAGAAAATTCAAACTGTGAGGCTTATTCGGCCAATTTAGGATATTTATCTAATTCGAGATCATCACGGGACTCAATTATGACTCGATGACCTTTAAATACATACGTGGCATAAAATTGCAGAGCTTATCTGCAAGCTTTATCTTGTTTGAGTGCAATTCTTTATTTGTCCTTGCAAAATCATAATTGAAAATACAAGTCCGACATAAACATTATAGTTTTGCTATTATAAATAGTGCATGTATTTGTATGTACCTATGATGCAATTTGTACTCAAGCTTATTATTTTTCTCATCGACTTTGTAAGTTTCATGTGACTAATTCAACAAATGATTTGTTGCAAAACATCAAAATCGCCAAAAAGGACAAGTGTTGAAAGAATATTTTTAAACCGGGTAATACATGTGACAGAAATTTTCATTATTTTCTATCGTTCCTAATCCAATGAAAGAATGGACTAGGTAATAAGAAGGCTAAAAATTAATATAATACTTTTATGAAACATTATCCATACAATTTATTTATTAAGATGTAAAATGTCAGTAGATTTACCCATAAACTATCTGATCAAGATAAGCAATTTTATGACCATCAAAAGTTACAGGTGAGTCGGTAACAAGAACTGTAATTAAAAAAGTCATCGTATCAAATACTGTTGCATCATCCAAAGTTGAAATTATAAAGTTATCCAAAGGACCCCAACTGACGATAAAATTCAAGCTTCACTGCTTCCTTTACTCTCCTCCTCTGCATCAACTGCAGTAACTGCACTTGTGTTACTGGCACGAGAATGCTCGAAGGGTTATCCCTAGACTTAGGTTGTGATCACTGGCAAGCCCTACCAGACTTATCAAAAGAATGTTCTTGATAAGCTCAAGAAATACTTCATCACCTCCCGCCCCACCCAAAATACAACGCAAAATAGTACTTTTTTTAAATGATGCAAAATCACATAAAAATTTGCAATATGTTGACCCATGTGGCGAGGAAAAACACGTTGCATACATTAATTACAATGTTTACGCATAAAAATGTTCTTGTTCCGGTGAGATTAAATCTCAAATTAAAATGCAATAATTCAAGTTCACTCATTCATCATTTTTCTTACGCAAAACTTCTCGAAAAAAATTTGCAGACAATTTTTTATTGGTTGATTAAATAGGCCAATAAGGAATACAATTAATTATCTTAAAGTGAGGTTTATTGCTACTTATCATCACCCGATAAGTTCTCATCGTTATGTTAAAATCAATATAGTTTTTTTTGCAAGTTGCGTGAAAATAAATACCCCAAACAATGTTTATGAAAATCATGGATGCCTTGAGATTGCAAAATGTTGCAAATTCACAAACTTAAAATTATATAACGGTCGTAAATGCGTAATATTGCTGTTTAATTGAGATGGACTAATTTTTTGATCTATTTTCGCATAAACTACGCTTTAAAGACAAGGTGGAGATGCCACGCTTGTAAATAATACTTTTGCAGCTCGGTCAACCAATCATACAAATTTTATGTTAAAAAACCTTTAATAATTAGCAAAAATGTACCCAATAATATTATTTACACAAAAACAGAGTAATTTGACCAAAGCTTTAATAAGTTTTGCATAAGTTTTAATAACTTGGCAGATTTTTAACAGATGTATAAAAGCGTTGGAAATCCTAAGCCAAGTCATCAGTTTTAACTTGCCAAAACATCAAATTACATCCAAAATCCAAAAACTTCATCATGAAGGCCGTTGTAAGTGTCTATTTTTGTGAATTTGTGTCTTTTATGAGAATCGGACTAACTTTTGGATTGTTTTTAGATCGCTCTCGCCCTTTTCGCCCTCGCCGCCACTGCCTCCGCAGATGGTCTCTATGGAGTCGGCATTGCCAAGGATATCTACGCCTACCCCGCTTACAAATACTCCTACGGAGTCGCCGATAAAGTCACCGGGGATCAAAAATCCGCTGTTGAGGTCAGAGATGGTGGAGTGACCAAAGGAAGCTACTCTCTTGTCCAACCCGACGGTGTCCTCAGGACTGTCAACTACATCTCCACTCCTCATGGAGGATTCCAAGCTCAAGTTATTAACAAGGGGGTAGCCGGACACCCAGGTATTTACGGTGTTCATCACGGACTTCACCACGGACATGGGCTTCACCATGGCCACCACGGACACCATGGACACCATGGACTTCATCATGGAGGACATGGACTCCACGGAGGAATCATCGGATAAGCGATTATCCTAAATAGAAAATTATTTTAAACAGAGCTTTATTTATTTTCCCTCCTAAAAAATACTTCTTTCTTTCTATTTCTTCTTCTTCTTTTCATCTTTCTTTCCCCTTCTCTAGTCTTTCCTCCAAGTTTCTTTCCTCCAGTTTCCTACTAGTCTGATAAGACGACTGATTTTCTCTCTCACCTAAGGCCTTTTGGTGTCAGGCCGATTATTTCTTGCCAATGACACTTGATTTTTAACACTTCTTTAATAAAAACATATATTTTTTGCAAAATATAAAATAACCAGAGAGCATTTGTGTAAAATTATTGTCATCTTAGCATAAATTTTATTATGCCGTAATTAATTTTTACGTATTCATTATTGCTGGTACGACGACAGGTAGGTACACTGCTAAACTTTTCGTACGTCAAAGTGCAATTTAAAAACGATATGAAGGATAAATTCATCAAAATAATGATCTATAGTAAAAATTACAGTAAATTATTGACATGTTTAAATCGGATCGGACTGCAATTTTGCATTTCTTGCTTCTGATTTTTATAATGCCGGAATTGAATATTGTGTATTTATTAAATTCATTTTGATGACAGGTACCTCAATGTTGGCTACATTTATTTGCATTGTAAACATGTTTATAAATTTTCAAGACGCTGAAAATCTTACGTCATGTGCAATTAAATTATAATGGAATCCTATAAAAAGATAAATTCATTAAAATTATCATCTGCACTAGACGTAAAATATTAAAATTAATGTTTCCGGTAATGACGAAAAAGCTAAATTGGAAGATTTAGTACAAGCTTCTTTATAAATTCGCCACAGCCATGAAGGAAATATCGCGGGTACTACTGCTCCTTTGCGGAGTAATATTTTCACTAGTTTCGTACACAAAAGGTAAATTTTTATCTAGTTTTGGTAACTAATATTTTTAACAGTATTTTTTCTATAGCCGGGTATGCCACGCAAGAAGCTTGTGAAGTTCTTTGTGGAAATGGAGTGAATTATGCAGGGGTAAGCCGAGATTTTTACTAATTTGTACTGTTGTATTATAAATTACTTTTGTAAAGGCAACTGATGAAAACTCTGACGTTTCCGGGAGGAGTGGATGGCGTCCAGGATGTTACGGAATTTACTGCTCGCAGCCTGATTATTACTCTCCGACAAAAGCAACACCTGCACCGCCTCCACCCCCACCTGAAGTTCCACCACCGCCACCTCCCCCTCCACCACCACCGCCTTGTACAACTCTGCTTTGTTATGCTCCTCCTCGTTCCAGTGGAAGAAAGAAATAGTTTTTAAAATTGTTAAAAATGCCATAATAAAGAGCAGTTTGTTGTATAATTTAACGTTTTTCCATATAAACAAACGTTTTGAAAGGAAATTGCGTCATTTCACCATAATCATCAATAGATCCAAGCTGAATAGCAAAAATGATAGTATTTGCAATCCATTCCGTATAAAAAACTTGTTTGCAAGATTGCACAAGTAAAAAATGATGCAAGTGCAAAAAAAATTGTGCAGAGTGCACACAATCTGATAACTCGAATTAATTCATGTAATGATAAATCAGAATGCAAACTGCAGGACTTGCAGTGCAGGTAGATGATTCATTTAATGAAAATGAAATGATTTGAAGAGAAGCTACACGTGCATGTTCGAGTATCACTTTTTTAGCTGCTATAATACTAAAAAGTACAGTATAGCACAGATATTGAATACTACAAATCTAATGTAAGCTAAGCATAAAATGCGCGTGAAAGATTGAATAGTTGGATTCACATGTAGTTTTTTAGATCTCATATGGTTTTAAGAAAATAACACGCAATATTGAAATTTAACGAGTTCTCCAGTTATTAAAAATATATCGTAAACAAAAGCTTTTTATCCAATTACAATGTTTCATTTGAAACATCTTTGGACTCGTTAAAATTGGAAGTGCTGTGATAGCAGATAAAAAATGCAGTGAAACGTGCAATCTGCTGAGTTTATTGAATGCTCCATAATATTTTAAGCTTTGTAATCAATTTCCTGTTCTTTCATCTAAATAAGTGTGATATTGTGTTCATTGGTGACAGTCTCAAATATCAGAAACAACTTGCTCAAGATAATTCCATAAACATAAATCTTTTATGTGATTACTGAATGATGAATCATCGCAATACTTTCCAGCATTGAAAACAACGAATGATCACAGATAAAGGAAGATGAACCTTTTGAATGTAGCTTGCCCAATCTGTCAAAATTATTATAACTCTTTTAAAGTCAAACAGTGCTAGACTGGACGTAATGCGCAATTAAATTGACCACTAAAATGAATATATCTCAAACTAAAGTTGAAAATGGATCTGAATCGCTTAATCAACAATGTTTAAATCCAGAAGGAATCTCAAACAAGAATGGATCTTTAAACGCAGTGTCGTCTTGCCCCAGTGATTCATCTCTGGCTTGTTCAACTGTATCTTCCAGTAACGGTCAAAACGCTATCTTAATTTCGTCTTCTGGAGCTGAGAGTTAGTTTTTAAATGTTAATTTCTTAATAATTTTATTAAAATGATTATTTATGTACTTGTAATAATCATTTTATTCGACAGATTCATCAACATTATCAACTCCTGCTAAACCAACAGAAAAAATAATAGAAATAGTGAAGAACATTAAAACCCCGGAGGAAGCCAACAGAAGACGGACCTTATCTGAGGAAACGTTCGCGGCACTGGCGGAACTTGCAACGGAGAATGAGATTGATTTCGAAATTGAAGAAATATCTTTAACCTCT
>JAANSO010003640.1:0-11131 GCA_036507315.1 Lepidocyrtus fimetarius | reverse complement strand
AAGTTTGCTAATTTGAAGAAGAAATGATTGTAAAATACGTTGCTAAAAGTATTTTTGTATAAAATACATTACCAGGTCAAAGATCTTGTAAAGGTATCTAATGAAAAACATAATAGGAAGCCACATGCCTGCGTAGAGAAAGGAGAACTTTTTTTCCCAGACTGAGTCAGAATGAATTATTCTTTTTCCCGGAGCAAGCGACGATATTTAGTTAATAATTTTTGAGCTTTTGTATTAATTGAATTTATTTCTTCGAAAAAAATACCAAGACGTAAAAGGTGATTCGAAGTTGATTCGTTTTATTATACTATTTTAACTTTTTTGATGAGATGAATAGTTTTACAAAGTGAGATGACATTATTTAAACCAAGTAAAAGATGTAGCCTCTAGGATTTGGATTGGTCTTTATCTTCCTTTATATAAATTTAGGTTTTCTTCTACAAATATTAAACGGCTTGAAAATTTATACAATGGTTGAACCTTTAAATACCGATATAAACGGAACGCAATTGTGTCATCAACATGTTAGCAAGGTAAAATGTTTAAGAACCGCGTGTAAACTTTACATGCGAACTATCAATTAATAAAAATACTGGACATTGCTGGAAGTATCAAAGAGAAGCCTAGTCGGCGTTTTTGGGCTGCTGTGAGACATCTCTTACAACAACAATGTCGAAACAAAATTAAAATTGCTGCTTGACATTTTACTATTATTCAGCAAACACCAACTTAACGTAATCCATTTCTGACTTGACATCTTCCAACTCCACTTCCTTGAGAATTCTTTGATATTTTAGGAATTATAAACAAATTTCGGGCAAATAAACGTCCATTTTGAAACCCAAGTTCACAAATTCCGTATGTTGTAAAGGATTTAATCACGTACATCAATAAAACTATATTCCTTTGCGGCTTTAAATAATATTTTTTATTTTAAAATAAACAATTTAAAATAAAATTGCTTAATTGACTAGATTAAATAGTTTGTAAATAGATTTCCCTTTTGAGGACAAACCGCGTTGCTAAAAGTATTTGTTTGCATATTATTACAAAAATAATTAGGTCGACTAGATTCATTAACGGCAATTTCAGAAATATGTTAAATGGCAAAATCAAGTATTAAAAAAACTAAAAAATGTAAAGTAAGGTGTAATTGTCCTTTTTGATCAAGTACAACTCACGATCAAAAAACTCACAGAGTAAATCTAGTTTGTTTACTTTCGTCTTTATAAAGTATCCTGGCGGAACGGGGAAATCTGACTGCCCCCATTTGTCTACACCAGTTTAAGATAATAATTTTCTGATTAAGAATTTGCTTCTGACCTCATGTAAATTAAATTTGCGGTCATTTATAAATTCTGTGAGAGTGTGTGCCTTCAATAGATGTTCGTATTTACTCAAACTAAAATTTTTGTTCCCTTAAAGTTTGAGAAGTTTCAATCTAATTTTGCAATAAAGACAGGACATCATCATAATATATTATATTAAGGCTAAGCAATTGTAAAAAATTTTTAAATCTTGAATGTTTTCATTTTAAGACTATTTTAAGTTGAAATGTATTATTTCATTAAGCGTATGTATTCCAGTAGTATTTTAAATTGCAGAATGCTGCAGGAAGATAAACATTCGAGAGCTGAAAACATTTTTAACAAAGTTAGTCTAGAAAAATTAAAAGCATTTCAATTCTATGAAAATGACGCTGCTATAATTATTTTAGGATTATTGCAGTGCTATTACATATAGATTGTTTGTCTTGAGTAGTGTCTAATACTACTAAAATCTATATTACCAAAGATTTTTTGAAATCATTCAAAGGAGTTAATAAAACGTACCACAGCTGTGTGTTTGGACGCAAGCTAAACTTAGAAAAGGCCATATTACAATTAAAATCAATCAGAGTAGCTGCAAGCAATAAAAGTAATTACAGACCGTGGCAGTAATAAATATCTTATTGTATGCAGCTTACTCGGAAACTGTCAAGCATTGTTCATTCTTTGCTACGCAACAAAAAACTCAATTACCTACCAATTCAATTGAAGTCAATTTTTATTAGCACAAAAAATTCAAAGAAATTTAAAAGATATGCACGTGTGTTTTTCATAGCTATTTTAACACAAGACTGTGATAGTCTTACTAGAGTTTTCAGTTGGAACAAACTGCGTACGTTGGAAAGAAAGTTTATTAAAACATTTAAAAGTTTGGAAAGTAAGAAAAATAGATTTGACTTTGTTTTGGCTTATGAAAACAACCTCAGAAAATTTTTCACTTTTTCATATATAAAACCGGTCGTTTTTTGATGTTTTGAGGTACACGTACACAGTTTCATTTACGTTTAAAATTTCTAAAAAATTTAACTTTATGAACTTTATTTGCTAATTTCAGATTAATTAATCAACTTTTTAACTTGTCACTGAACAGAAACCTTTACCTAAACAAAAAACGCTACTCAACAGCCCAATATAACGGAATAATTCTAGTGCAAAGTTAAAACTGCCAACATGTTTCAAGTTCTTTTACTCATTTGTATAGATTTCTTTGCATTGTTAATAATTGCCCTGTATTTACTTCTTCCTGTGATATAACCGTAAAAGTAAGTCGTATTTGAATAATTTCTAAAAATTATTTTAATAATGTTTGTGTGGTGAGAGATGAAATATTATCTGAGTTCTTTTATCCTTAAATTTAAACATTTTGAGAAATTAAATATGCCCATGCAGAAATCTTTTTAAACGTTGTTTTATTTGTTTATTGACATTCCTAAGAAACGCGAGTAAGCTTTACCTACCTGAACTAGAAAAAACCACTCAAACCAATAAAAGAGCTGCAACCAAGCTTTCACTTTGTTCACTAACTTTAAACGTTTCATTCTAAAGCTGAGGACTCGTTTTACGGATTGTTGATTTGAAGGGAAAGTAAATATGAAATACGTCGCTAAAACTACTTTTGTGTATATTGACTTAAAAGAACAAAGATTATCATGATCCATTAATGGCTTTCTGATGTAAGAAAAGGATAATAAGGGAAATATTTTATTACATACGCAATTGTTATGTCAATTATTTTGCAGTTGACCAGTTTTATCAACGGTAGTTTTAAATGTTTAATTTTCATAAAAATATCTGAATTTTTTACTTTAGATTTAGATCATACGCTGCTTTCTCCCTTGACCAAGAGCCAAATATTATACCATTGTTGAAGAAAGCCACATTTTTATTCATTGTTTCATTTCCAATGAAAAACAATGAATGTTGGCTATTTATGTACTTCTAATTTTTAAAATCACTTCTGCACAAAATGTTTTACCACTTTTTATTCAAGTTTCATTTTACAAATTAACTTTATGCTTACGTAAAGACATCGGTAAAAGTTTAATTTAAGCGTTTTAAGGATTCGTTTTAGTGATGCTTGCTGGGAAAATAAAATGATAATGTAACACGATGCCAAAAGTTATAAACAAGAAGATAATCTGGAGTCAAGGACTGAAATTTACATTTTTTTGTGAAATTCTGATTCAATTGATGGTCTTTTTAATTTTGAGCTGAAATAGTTTCACCAATTAAACCACTTGTAAAAAACTCCAAACCAACATAACCACGTCGAAATATTTTTTTGCTTAACTCAAATTATTACAACGTTTTACAGGAATTATTACAAAATCTTGTAAAAAAATTAATTAATAGCTCCATCTAGCAAATATTATACGGTAATTGAATCCTCAAGAAGTAACTTGAGTGTAATCTGATATATTCTTTCTAGGCTACATTCTCTTTTAATGTCATTTATTGTACTGGTAAATAACTACGATTGAGTACGATTATCTCAAATATACAAATGCATTATATGGTCTGCAAAAGATTTTTAATTTAAATGATATTTTCTCAAAGTCCATCACTCATTATCTCCAAAATTAGTTCTGTTTAAGGTGACATGTTGTATGTATTGGTTGGCAACGAGTGCCAATATCTCTAAAGTGGAGTTCAAAGGGACCTCCATAACTTTTTTGTTTATTCTTCGATTTCCACCAAAATTGGCCCAGACACTCTTAATAAGATTCCCTAGAGGGTTTTTAACAGCTTTTGAAAAACTTGAAAATTCTCTGAAATATCGACATTTAAATTTTTATTGATTTTCTCTTTATAAAGAGAATTTTAAAATTTGAGACACATTGAATTGGAATGCAAAAAAATTATTTCTGCGCATCTTATTTATAAATAACCTAGGTCATATCTTTCCTCCGTCAAAACAATGCAAATCATAGTTACATAGTTGCTCTGTTTATTCGTTTTTGGAAGTAAAGCTCAAAGTTAGCTAATCTTTTTGCGTTTATATATTTTTACCAGGCAAAAGTATGATTCAAGATTTCATATATTTAAATCAAGCAATGCATAATTGAAAAAATTCAAGACGCCAAGCTTATCTACTTCGTTTTTAAATGCTATTTGAACATCATTCGATGTTCCCTATTTTATTCTTTTTGTAAATTTTTAATCATCCTCAATATTTTATAAACGAATAATTTTAAAAGTGCTATGTGGGTTGTTGCATAAATACCACTGAAAAATGCTATAAATTATCAAAAATATATAAGAATTCTGATATTCCTGACTGAGTAATATAAATGAGTAAACTTTAAGTATTCCGATTTTATAAAAACTACTCAAACTAACGAAAGAGGGTGCCGAACCGAAAGCATTAACTTTAAGTTTCATTCTAAATCAAAAGAACTAATTTTAAAGTTTGCTAATTTGAAGAGCAAATGAGTGTAAAATGCGTTGCTAAAAGTATTTTGGTAAATAATGCAATAGTACTTCAAAGGTCCCATGCATATGAAGAAAAACATAATAAGTTTCGTAACATACGCATTTGTTGTGTCCCTTGTTTGGCAGTAGACCAGCTTTAATGGATATTTTGTTTAATTTTATTACAAAATCAGTAAATTTGTATTCATCCACAATATAGCATCAACAATTAATCTGTTCAAGTGCTCCTCAAGAAATATATCAAAAGTGTTTGGCGGCTTGTTATATACCCCTGAAAATGCAATAAATTATCCAAAATTATAAAGTATCTTGAAAAATAAAAAATTTTAAAAAAAATAAAATCACAAGAGTGACAAAAATTTGTAGGGGAAATTTGAATTTATGTTCTATTAGGGTTCTATAACAAGCAATTATTCAAAAATTTTGATTCATCTCGGTATTTTCTGTTACAACAGCAAATCGGGGTATTTTGAGTAATCAACTAATTCTGTGCAATGAGCATTTTTACCTTTATTACTCTAATCATCAAAAAAAATGCTGAAAAATTTAACGGACAGGAACACAAACGTAAGAAGTGAGATTGAATTACAAATTTTGATCCTTTGCAATTTGCAAGGCTCTTTTTAAATTCTTCATGGTAGATGTATTTCATTTATCAAACTAATTTTCAATTTCAAAAACTAACTTGTCAAATACCAGGTAGTATAAGTGAAACTTTACAAGGAAATAATGCTGATAAAATTGTTTGCATCTTTTTTCTGTGCTTTTAGAAGAAGATTTGATCTTCCTGTAAAAATACAAACCACAAAACCTTCCTGCAAAGCAAAAAATATTTACTAACCCAGGTTCAATTTAACCAAAAATTCAGTTTAATCCATTATTCATTACACAAGACACAAGAATCTAAGAAAATAAAAAATGAACAATTGCACAAGCATTGGATTTTTTTTGTTGGTGAACTGATCAAATGCCTCTAATTTATTGAAGGTTTTAGTTAAAATACTCACTTTAAAGATTCAACGGGAATCAAATTTGATTGGAGGTTTAAATTTAGGAAAGGTAAAAGTATTTATATTACGGTTATCTAAAAGGATTGGCTTCAAACAACGACAGAAAAGGAACAAAAGTGAAAGCTAGCCAACCTTACCTTTTCATAGATCTACTTGGTTCATATAAATCATTCGTCATTTTTAATTAAATTTAATAGGGCTATATAATTAAGTAATAGATTTAAATGTTGAAACATACTTGATTTGCTTAACTTTAGGCTTACCAGTCAACTTTTTATCCTATTGCAGAGAAAAATCGTCAATTTTGAAAAAAAGGACCGTAAACTTTTTCATAGCAATAATTTTCTTTTCAAAGCCCAGTTTTGCCATTTGGTTAATAAATTTTCGATCGTTCGTCCATTTTGGAGAGGTTAACAAAGTAAACTAATTTTAGATGAGTTAAACAATTGTTTATTGCTGCTAGCTATCTGTGTTTTAGTAATGACTTGCTTAATATCAGGTTAATTAATCGGCTTCCTACTTCGTCACGGGAAACCCTTTGCACAAAAACAAAATCAACTGTGCAATATAATTCCAGTGTAAATTAAGGTCTGACAATGCCATCCAGTTTTCTTGTTTTCATTGAGTTCTTGGGCCTTTGTACTAATTGAATTTATTTCTTTGGATGAAATGCCAACAAGTAAAAAGTCAATCGAGATTGATTCATTTTACTAAACTATTTAAACTCTTTTGAGGAGATGAATAGTTTTACAAAAACATTTCAAAATAGCTTAAAAGCAATGTAACATGTGCAAAAGATATCTTCCAAAACGGCATTTTATGTCCTCTAGCAAGTAGCATTCTCTCAATAAAAAAAGCTTGTTCATCATAAATAGTATTTGTACAATGAGCTTCAAACCTGGAAGATTTTTTATTTTAAACATTGACGTTTTTAATGAAAAGGTGCTAATTTTAGAAGATTAATTGAAAAAGTGCGCATAATCCGCAGATTTATTAAGAAAAACGTTGACGGTAGGTCAAGATTCAAGCTGTGTTGTAGGGATTAACAATTAATTACGCAAAAATAGTGCTTTGTTATAAAATTTAACACTTAATCTATTGTTTTCCGTAAAATATGAAGAAAAGTTCATTAAGCTTATTTTAACGAATTTCATCAAGTATTCAGTTAACAACTACGATAACGGCAGTGAACAAATAAAAAAATTTATTTTAAGGACAATTTAACAATTTTGGTGAGGGTTGAATGGTAAAAATAGATGTTGCCATGCTAAAAATTACGTAATTTTTATCATTTCTTTGGAGCATCACATCTATCCTCAAAAACAAATTAAAATTCTGTTTTATGTGTGAACGGCAATAAGCCTTAGCACATTTCGTATTTCTTTTCGGCTTGATTTGTGCCAATACTTACTTACTGACACTTTAGAGATTGCAGTTCGAAATCTAATTTTAAATTATTTAATAGAAGCTTTGATTCTACTCCAGGCAATCTTCTCATTTAAACAGATAAATTTCACATTTTATTGCTTTTCATGTTCCTTGGGTATAATTATTTCTTCAATTAGCATTACTTAATCTATTTTAAAAGCCAGTAAATTAGATGTTTTAGTAGTTTGCTAAATATTAGCACATTTCCAACGATAAAATCAATTTTTTGTGGATGATTAATGGGTTTTATTCAATTAATTTGATCCCGTTTAATAATTTTATATTTGGATGTCAACCGCTGCTAACAAAATCTATTGCAATGCAAACCTACCAAAATATTAGATCACCGGACGGTATGTTTATAAAATAAAAATTATTGACAAATTCACAAATTATAACAAGTCTTTCAAACAAGTGTCAACTAACGTCTTGTTTGGGTCTTGTTAGATAACGTTTTTTGCAATGGCTTCACAAGCCGTTAATTAGAGCCTTGTTTTTTTTGTGTGCCCTGGGAAGCTGTGAAGTGGGCTAGGGCTTTCTCCAACTTTGAGAAGGAGAAATTTGTAAGGTTGTAGTGCTTGCCAATTCTGTGGGTAAACATCAGTTCCGGTGGTGCCAATTCCATATGCATTTAGAAAGTTTTGCAAATTCTTTCATGCGTTTTGTCAATCTGTGAATTAAAGTGTAATTTGCATAGCACAAATTTGATAAAATCACAAATTGTAGCAAGTCTTTTTCAAACAAGAGTCAATTATCGTCTTGTCTGAGTCTTGTTAGATAACTTTTCTTGCAATGGCTTCACAAGCCGTTAATTAGAGCCTTGTCTTTTTGTGTGCCCTGGGAAGCTGTGAAGTGAGCTTGGGCTTTCTCCAACTCTGAGAAGGAGAAATTTGTAATAGTGTAGTACTTACCAATTCTGTGGGTGAATATTTGTTCCGGCAGTGTCAACTCCATATGAGTTTAGAAAGTTTTGTAAATATTTCCTTGCGTTTTTCAATCTTTGAAATAAAATGTAAGTTGCATAGCACAAAATGTATATCGGCAACAAAATCCACATCATTTTGCCCATTTGAAAACCCTTTCAAAATTATCTGAATTTAAACTTCTCCAGCCTTCAGATATACCCTTATTGGAGCCTGCCGGAAATTTATGTATTTTTACTTGCTTGTTGTTGGAAATAAAAGCAAACGAGGATAAACCCGAGTCGAAAGCGCATGGGGATAAAGTGCATAAATGCTAACGCTCTTACATTTTAATATTGGTAATTTGTAAACAAATAGATACAGGTGACTTTGTAGATAGATTATAAAAAATATCTTAAAGACGTACGCATAAAGATGTTTTTAAGTGAGGAAAAGATAATTTAAAAATATTGCAGTCCTTATGCCGGCCTTAACTGAAATGAAGCAGTGTCCAGGATTGTCCTTGGCGAGGCTTTTATTTTAGTTTACTTGTTCATCACAAATATTTTGGAATTGTTTTCACAAAATTTAAACAAGTAAGAAGGAACCTGAACTAGAACCGAAATGGGGAAGCGTTCCAGTTACACCTTGTGGCGATTCTGTTACTTTACAGATAGTTTAACTCTAATGAGATTTCCCCATTCTTTTTTCTTTGACTATTGTGTTGCCAATAAAAATGTTTTATAGAATTGTTACAAAACTCCAAAGAAGGTATCGTTGAAGGACTTAATTGGACTTAAATATTTGATGTAAAAATTGTTTGACTGAGGATAGATTGAGTCAATAAAATTGCCCTTCATTTTAATTTTACTCCGAGTGCCGCCTAACGTAAAAAATTAAAAGTTCCGGCCATAAAGCGTCCTGTGTATGTGGTATTTGCCATAAAAGCTCTAATGCGGATAGATACAAATTTTGGAAACTGTAATTGCTAATTGTTTGAAAAACTCAATCAATCAATCAGATTAAAAAGCTAACAACGGGCCGGGGTTGCAATTTCCGCTCACGGCTACCTACGACTTGCTGTAAGTGTGGCGGAGCCTTAATGCAATCTTATTTTTTAAAATTCTTAACAACTGCCCCACGATAATTAAACCTTTGATATTATTTAGTAAAAATTTTGAAATACATATTAGCAGCATCCTAATCTGACCAAAAACAATTTTTCATTCTTTTTGCTTGTTTTAAGCAAGATGCAACAGGTAACTCAAAAAATTTTTACACTTACCTTTTCCATTTTACTTTTATGCTTCATTTTCCTTTATTTATTTTGTCTACTTCCTTTAATTGAAAAAAGTGAAAGCAAAAAATTAAAGTGAAGAACAACAGCTGCAGAGTTTCGACCTAAAACAGTTTTAATTGAATTCTAATTAAACTTTAAATATTGGCAGATAAACTTTTGATTGTTTGTAAAATGCTAATTTAAATAAAGTAGCAACGTATTACATGCCATAAATAAATATTCAAGTTGGTAGTAATGAAGATTTACGTAAGGATTTTTGGCACATTTTTAGAAGCCAAATTGTTTCGTTCTCTAAGGAAACGCATTCGTTGCAACCTCACATACTCTTTATGAACCCAAATATAATATTCATGATCAGCTAGCTATATTGGATTTTCAATGATTCTACAAAACAAAATCTAAAGAAAATTCTATCAATGTAATAAATTATGCAAAATTGTATAATAGGGTTGTTTCTAGTTTTGAGATGCAAAGAATGGTACTTTCCGTTATAAAATACATCTTTTTATTTGCTGAATGCATATAAACAAACTTTTAATTAAATTTTGTTACCAGCTAAAAGTGGAGAGAAAGCAAGTGAAAGTTCTTTTTTGCCCAATATTATCCAAAAATACATCAACACTTTCCCCGTAAGCGCTACGAGTTAAGTTTCATTTCTAGTCGTAAAATCCCCAAAACTGAAATTTATTGCAAGTTAGGTTAACAAAATTTATCAGTCTTAACGTCCATTTTACTTTATATACCAATCCTGTTTATTTATTTATTCAGGTGGGCTTGTCCTATTAATGTGACGATATAATACAATCAGCAAAAACGTGTAAAGTTGTTCTTTTTCTTTTAACAAAACTAAATAAATAAATCTAAGTTTTTCGAAAACGGTTTTAAAAGAAATGAATTTTAACGAAAATAGCATACCAACAAAAAACTTAATGCGTCCTTTGAAGCTCTCTCAGTCCTTTTAAATATTATGCCATTGGTCACTTTCGGAGAAGTGTCCTGCCAAATAAATCAAATTGGGTTGAATATTTATGGTTGTTTTAGAAGTACACAAAAAGGCTTGATGATATACCATTCGTACGCTTATAAAGTGTCTTTGCTCAGAAGTAGAAGAATGGATCTATTCATAGGAAAGGGATGACAAGCAAAGTAATTTCTATTATCGTCGCAGGCCAAATTATTTTTATCAAAATTGCTTGTTTTAATGTTTTATTGAAATACTTTAAAATGCTGCAGACTTACTTCTTTAAATTGTAGAACTACACAAATTTATAAAAGAACTACTACAACAACAAACACAATCGTAAATATTACTTTTTTAATCAAATTTGCAAGGTTTCATTGATGACTGCTTTCAAAAGCAATTGAGATTTAAAAAACGCTGATAATTTGTTTCGAAAATACGGTACTTTGCATAAAATAAGATATAATCAAAGCATAAATTAATTCATATTAAAACCACAAAAGATATTCACTTATAATCTTTGATATTATGCAAAAAATATAAACTTACAATCTGAGAATGGGTGACCGACAGCGACAGTTTCAAGTTGACTTGAAGGCATCATGAAAATTTCAATTGGAGAAAGTTTTGATATTCAATTACTATAAATCAAACAACACAAGTCATGACAAAAATATTGCTGTGGTTGCCTCAAATTATGTTAAAATTTCTTAACATTTATGTGTATTTCATTTACAATTTTGCTACGGTTTGAAAAGTTTAATAACGAG
>JAANSO010003639.1:0-11132 GCA_036507315.1 Lepidocyrtus fimetarius | reverse complement strand
TTTTTAAATGGCTCAATCAGACATAATAGTTTTCGGGTTTTTATCTCGGAAAATTAAGTTTTTTGGAGGTTTTTTTTCTCGGGGGGTAAAGGAAAATTAGTTTTTTATTGTAAAGCAGTTAAAGTAAATATAATTTATTAGGGATGAGTGTACTTGTCGTTATGTTGTGTTGTACAACCTTAAAACTTATTGATGATGACAAGAGCGTAAGCCCCTTTTATGTTTAAGAAACAAGTCACTCCCTTGTCCCGTTATAATCCTTTAGATTGTAATGGGCGGATGATGATGATGATGAAATGGAAAGACGTGGCTTGACTTTTAAGTGGAAGGAATTTTATTATTTAAGCAATTTAGCATTTCTTAAATATTTTACTCCAAATCAAAATGGGTTTTATGCTTGTTTATTAAGCTCATTCTGGCTTTCTCTCTTGCTACTTAAGAAAATGTTGGAATTTATTCATAAAACGTGTAGAGAAATTGTGTTGTGTCACCGGAAATTAGGTTTGGTAAGTTTTTTGTGATTAGTTTTAAAGGAAATGGGCATAATTTCTCTACGTAAGTCGCCTCTGCTTCCGTTTTCGTGTTTATTTTTTATACTTGGGTGACAAAGATTAATGCGGGGAAATGTGAATTCTCTGCTTTGTTTCAAATGCTGCTACACTTCTTTACACGCAAACAAGGCAGCGAGAATTGTTGGAGGGGAGGCTTGTATGGAGCTTTAATTATCTCTTGTCAAAATTATATTGCTTTGCTATATTTTAAGTTGATTTGCAAGGTTTTTTTTGCCAGCGGGGGAAAGCAATTAATGTAATTTATTTAGACAGTGTTTGAGGTAGTTTTTGTGAGATTGTTAAATAAAAAGGAGTATTTGTTAATATTTTTAGGTGCTTGTGCCGATCGAAGGAGGTTGCATGGCAAGAGAACATTATTTGCCGACTGGTTGCAAAACTTCACAAGACCAGGAAAAAAGGGCACTTGGTGCAGAGCATGACCGACAAGTCCGGCATCGTTCGGTGGCCAATGATATTCGTCTCGATTTACCTGTAAGTATCGCTAGGCCGGATGGAGAAGAGTATCCTGGTAGACCACGTCTTCGTAGTCAAGATAAGGTGAGAGCAAGATTTATTGGAAATAGATAAAAATGAAATCCCAACAGGAGGAAAGTGCTAATCGATGTTTTGGTTTGTTTTTTTAGCGTAATGAAATTCAGAAACTTTATATTCAAGGGCCACCAAACAAAACAGTTTGGGATTCAATAGACTGCAAAGAAAGGACTGTAACTCAACCGTCGTCGTCTTCATCCTCATCGTCGTCACGGTCAGGAGGGAACAAGTCAGCGTCGAAAAGTAGCTCAATTCATTGGGGCATTTGGAGTCGAACCAATAAATCACCTCCCTCACAAGGCCGAACCTCTCGTGGCCAGTCAAGGCATGCCTCGAATCCATCCACTAGTGTCAGAAATGCACCCAATTCTTCATCTTGTGAGACTGCTCGTGGTAAATACGGAGGGGGAAATGGCGCTGGTGCTGTTGGTGGTGGTGGTGGTGGGGGCGGTAGCAGAGAAGGGGGAGTCATTGGACCCACCGTGGGACATCTTCTCTCTTCTTCGTTACCCCTGTCTTCGCTCATTCCGTCATCATCCTCCTCCACTTGTTCGTTGGGGACTCACCCAAACTCATCTCCGCATGGCTTTCATGGAGCAGCAACGTCGCTAGTTGCTGGTGATACTGTGCATAGTGCATTTGCTAATCATAATCAACTTCTTCTTCATCATCATCAAAATCAATCAATTCCTTTAATGGCTCCACAGCAATCTTCTTTGCAACAATCATCTAATAAGTCGACAAGAAAGACTTTTCAGCAGCAATCAACGGAACCATTTCCTTCGTCTGCTGGAGGAGGAGGACAAGTGGTTCAAGATAAGCATTTTAATCAATTCAATGACCCAACAAGGACTAGTCCAAACAATAATTCCAGTACTGCAATGGTCACTTCACCCCCAACAAGGATCTTTACTAGAAGCCAATCTTGCTCGTCGAAGGAATCTCAAACGATCTAATAATAATGTTTGTAATAATGGGAAAAACGGAAAATCCCACAGAACTGATCAGTTGTCATGTGCTTCAGTTCACCCCTCTTCGTCCCCAGCTGCACATGATGATTACCCCGCTGCTTCCCTTCACCAAGATAATAATATTAATCCAAATTGTTCAACTTCTTAGAATGATGATGATGGACTTGCCTAATACTGAAAGGGGCGACGGAAGTGGCAAAGCTGCCATGTGCGGTGGACCAAGTTCGCCCTCTTCTTCGCCTCATTCTTCTTACACAAGGGGAGGGGGAGGAGTGGAACACATGATGACCACTGACGACGCTTACTGTTGTGATGCTGAGGATCGTGTTGATGATGATGACGATGGTGCTAGACATTATACGACTATGACAAGCAGTGATAATTTTATGAAAAGTGTTGCCGAAGGGGAGAGGACTGCAATGCAGCAGCAACAACATCAAACCAGGCAGTGTTCCGTTGGGCCCGGTCAAGGAGTCAGTGATATGAACAATACCTTGAAACTTTCACCCTCGACTTTTATGCAATCCCCGTCGTCGCCACCTTTTCGGGGTGAGGCTGAACAGAAGGACACAGAGATTAAAATGTCCACGTCTGTACCAACAACCTTTTCTCAGCCAATATTCAATCAAAATTTTAGCAAGGGTGTAGGAATGGAAGGGATAATGCCTGGAAGGCAGAGTGAAGAAGGGGCAATGGGCTCGGCGACTTGTTCAAGCGCTGCTGCAGGAAATGGTGGTGCTACCGGGGCGACTGTCTCAACCACGGATTCGCAAAGAAGTTTAGTTTCTTCAGAGAGGAAGAGAAATATTGACGAGCGTTGTTGTAATATTTTCTCTCCCTCAGGTTATACGACTGACCCGAACTATTCTACTTTCACTAATAATAAGAGTAATAATTCTAGTGGTACTAGTAGTAATAATAACAATGAATCACCTCCATCTCCTCCTAATCTATTTAATTATGATAAATCTAGTTGTAATTGTAGTTCGTCTTGCTGTAGTTGTAGAAATTTGGAAAGTCAAAGATATTTTGGTGGAGAAAATAGTAATAAGATTGGTGGTGCTCCTACCACCATGTTGGCCAGGAAGTCCCGAGGATCCTCCTCTGTCTCCTCGATGGAGGAGGATACGGAAGGGTCGGCTAAGGTTGGAAATGAGACTGCTCATCATCGTGAACTTTCCGATTTTATCGCCAGTACGGATCAGTATTGCACTGCTGCTGAGCTCACCATTTCTTCTTCCTCGCAATCGTCATCTTCAAGTTCTTCACAAGCTGCTAGAGCCAACACCCAAAATTCCGAGAGAAATAATACTACTAATACTAGTTTGGCTCTGGAGACATCGTCGGCTAATTCGGAGTCCTCATCCTTATCTCAGACTTCAAATCCAGCTCTTTCATTGTTGCCAGATAACCAAAATCCCCCTGCTTCCCCATAGAAGAGATTCCAAAGTAGAGTTATTTTAAACAATTTTTTCTCTCGTCAAAGTTCACAATAAAAAGACGAGGAGCAATATTAAATTTAAGAAAAGTATTTATTGCGTTTTTACTTTCTCTTTTTTCGTGACAACTTTAAAAACTAAATAGTCCGCTGCTACTTAATAATTAATGCCGAGTTGTAATTAGAGTTAAAAAAGTCACATTGTATTTAGTAAGTATATACTCTGGTACTCACAATCGGGCTAAATCTATCTGCAATTTAATGTTCATTGTTAACTCTGACCTTTTTGCTTAAATATCTTCCGATTTTATAAGATTTAGTAGACTTAATTTTCAAGAGGCGGAGGTAAATAATCCAAACTAAAACAGAGCTAAATATAACAATCTTGTTCATGTACAGTTTAGTAAGAAACGATGATAAAGTGAATGGAAAAGTAAAAAGATAGCCAAAAAATTTAAACCGCCTTTGTGTGAACCAAAAAGATATGCATTTTAATTGTGCAAAGAATATTTGATCAAAGTTTAAAAAGAAGTATGATATGATAAAATAGATAGAAAAAAACTATTAAAGGAATTTTATAAGGAGACAGAAAAAGGGTGTGTGATTATCGATGGTTTTCATAAGTTTTACTTAATAGGAAATTATATAATAACGCATAAAATATCGCTATTACTGCTACAATTAAAAACAATTTTAAGTATTCTCTTATTTACGAGCTGGCGTCATTATCATTTGTTGCAGCGTTTAAGTAAATAGTTAACTAAGAAGATAGATATTTTAAATATAAATGCTAAACTACTTATTTTACAAGAATACAGTTAAGTGAAACGAAGATTTTGTGAAAGGATTTATGGGAAGGTAAAAGGAGAAATGGAATTGTTTTGGAATTCTACGTCATTTTAATTATTAACTTGTGTTTTTGGATTGAGATAAGCATGTGAAAGGCTGATAAGATGATATTTTACAATGAAAGTTGGAATCGAATGAAAAAGGAAAATGGGAAGAAAATACTTATTGAAATAATCTTTTTTAATTTTAAGGAATTCGTGCGGCAGCATTTGCGGGTAGGCTGTGAGATTGTTACGCAATAAAAAATGGATAGGGTTGGAATGATTTTTTTTTTGATTTTGGAAAGAACACATTTACCACTGTCGCTTATTAAGTTTTAAAGTAAATAATAATTGTAGGATTTTAAATGGATTCGGGATTGTTAGTGATTTTAATGATTGTTCATGTTTTAAACGTGTATAAAAGAAACGGAGAGAGAATGCATGTGGAAAATAATTGTTAATTAGTGATATTTCCGTAAATTAGAATTAATTTTTAGGGTGAAAGCTTAAAACTTGTTTGAGAACGAGAACGGAAGTTTTTTAATTGGGTTTTTTCAATAGCATTAAACTGTTTTATAATGAAAAAGTAATTAAATCCAGTGCTATTAAAATAGCTTATGAAATTATTAAGATTAACTGCTTAATTAACAAAGGATAAGTAATAAACTGCTATAAAAACGAACTGTTAGTGAGAAAAAAATCAAAGCGTATATAATTATAAATTTTTTGAGAAAGGGATCAGGAATGGAATAATTTTGGGACAGGAATTGCAGATTTTTGTAAAAATGGATTGTTGCAAAGGCTTTAAAAGTAGTATTTTAAATGGAGATTGGTCAGGTTAGCGAAATGTTAAAATTGTTAATTTTTTTCACTGGAAGTAATTTTTATTGGAGCAGGTATTGGAAAAGTGCTACAAGCTAGATCTGAAATGGCAGATTTGTGATAGATAATCAAATTATTATGCCTAAAATATATATATAGATGGAAATATTACATATATCTAAGAAAAAATATTAATTAAGGAATTTTAGGTGTTTAAGAAACTTTCGCTGATTTTAATTCATCCTGATATATCGCCGAAAAAAGGGATGAAGTAATAAAAATGCATAATTAATGGAAAGAACTGTTTTGTCTTGGATATGTATTGCTATTGATGATGATAAGAAGAAGTTAAGATAAGTTAGAATGATAAGGGACAGTTTTAAGGCTAACATTACCAAAAACCAAAGTCTTACAATTATCATTAATTTAAAAAGAGGAAGAGTAATAAAATGTTGGATCGTGATTCATGGTAAAAAAAATATTTAAAATTGTTATATAATGATGATGATAATGAAGAAGGAAATAATTGTTAATTAATTAATACAATTGTAGCTTTAAAATTGTAATAAGTTTGGTTTTTGAAGAGGGGATATTAAATAAGGTTGGCATTTTTCATGAATAGGAAAGGAAGAAGAAATGTCTCTAAAAAACGAAGGTTCATATTATTATAATATATGGAAAAGTAATGAAAAACCTGATTATAATAAATAAATTATATATAAATTATTACGAAATTCTGGGAGTTCCAAAATTATTAACAATTCACATAAAAACGTCTCTTTTTAAACAATGCTGAAGTATTCTCATAGGGTTCGCAGTTGATATCGATCTAACATGAAAGATTTCCATGCATTGCATTCCCACAGTCTAAAATTACATACCTATACGGAATTTTCCTTATTTTGGAGTTTTTTCATAAAACTTATAAAATACAATAATTTTTCATTTCATAATTAAGATGAGTTCTACAGGCAAAGAGAAATCTTTGGAGAAAGAAGGGAAAGGGAAAAAGAAACAAATTAAGACGAATAATGCTGCATTTGGCAACACATCTCAATTAACTGACGAGTACAAAACGTGTCCTGATCATATTTGGTAGGCATCATAAAAGTTTCATATTTTAAAAATTATGTAATAATTTACATTTTTAATCAAAAGGGGTGACGTGATACGACATGAGAAAGTACTGGAGAAGCAGTGGAAGGAAACGTGGATAAGAAAGTGTGAAGTTGTTTTAAATGATGTAAGTTTAATTGTGGGAAGCTATTTTAATTAAAAACCAATCAGTTATAAGTAATTTACTGTTTTTGCATAGGAAATTGATCAGTTAATGAGCGCGCGTAAGAATCGAAAGAAAATAGGAGAAAGGGAGTTGTTTACGCCGTTTTATCATGGGAAACCGCCTGCACATATTCCCGTCAAAGCATCCGGTTAGTTGTTTAAACGATTAAACGGTTTTATTTAGAAAGTCGTTACGGATAGAGAATATTCTTGTTTTGTTTTTTTAACAGAAATGATCGGTTGGCGAGTAACGGAACCCGAAAATCTTATGCATTTTTTTAAGACAAAGTATCTTCCTGATAAGAAAAGATTCATTGGGGAGCAATACGGCCTTTACAGGTTTGCAAAGTATGTTCGAGATGAGGAGATGAAGAAAACGTTAACTGATCAGCAACAAAATAATAATTTCGTCGGTGAATTACCAGTAAAAGTTGTCAGACACTCGTTAAAGCGAATAATTTGTTAAAAATCGTAATTTATTGCAAGATTTAAGTTAAATCATTGAACAAAGTAGCGGATAACTTTTTGTATAACAAAAATTACGTAATAATAGTCAACATTATTTAATTTACGTTCCAAACCTTTTCTTTGCAAAAGAAGGTGGCAATTTTTCTAAAATACTATTCGGATTAACTTCTACAGCTACCAATCCTTCGCTTTTATCACCTTTAGAGTAACTTTGTAAATAAGATAAAAACCTGTACTTCTTGGAACATGATTTAATAGAAAATTCAAACCTTTCTTTTGATCGTTCTTGAGACTGGGATGCTGTGCTTTTCTTTGATTTTTTCACGGGCTCTTCATTCACGTCCATTTTTAGCAAGTACATCCCATCCGCTTGAAAGATCATTGCAGAAGTTCCGTTGTTAACCCAGGTAGAACCAAGGAATGTGTTCTTGAGAATGGGATGCTGTGCTTTTCTTTGATTTTTTCACGGGCTCTTCATTCACGTCCATTTTTAGCAAGTACATCCCATCCGCTTGAAAGATCATTGCAGAAGTTCCGTTGTTAACCCAGGTAGAGCCAAGGAATGGCAATAGATCGTCAAACTTCTTTTTTATCTTCTCACTAAAAATAATTTTACTTTCGGAGTAATCATAAACTTGAATGCAGTTATCAGCGAATGTCATCAAAATTAATGATTTTTCGGGATGGAAGGTTAAGGAGGTTGCTCGAGCGTAGTAGTTAGGTACGGAGCATAACATTTCGAACGATAAGTCTTCCTTATCAACGCTGTAGATGGTTATATGATTATTTGAATTTATACAAAAATGGGAGCCGCTCAAATCCATCTTGAAATCGTCAACAGTGTCAAATACAACCTCTTCAACTGTGTCGAACTGTTCTGATAATGGGCCAGGAATGCAGTCTGAAACGTTGACAGAGGTGGAATCACTATTCACCTTTAGAAACAGGGCTTTCCTGCCTGTCCGAAGATATTCCGAGGATTTGCTTGTCGTTTAGGAAGCTGAGGTGCCAGAATGTGTTGGGAATTACGCATTGTTCGTCAATCAAATGAAGTCTCGAAAGGTGAGCTTGAGCTTGGGAGGAGTCAGTAGCTGGAGTTTCTTTCAAGAGGAATACGCGTATGTATTTTAAAGTAGACAAGGTGAATAAACGACCACAGCTGCTTAAGCTGGAGGAAAAAATCGGCTCCTCTCCTTTTGTAGTGAAGTCCAGGAGTTTGACAATGCTACAAACACGATAAAGAATAATTAAGCTAATTGATTTACATAATTATAAGTAATCGTAACTAATATTAATATTCGTACTCTGTATCCGGCGTTGGTAACTTCCAAATATTTACAGACGCTTCTTTGTAACATAACATCCGACCGTTGCAGAGGGAAAAGGTTGATTGTAAAGGAAGTGGGGGGAATTTAGTGACAATTTTTGGTGGAAACGAGCTCATCACAAAGTCTGCGTCCATTCCTGCGACAGAATTACATAAAAATTATAATTTATTAATAGAAATGGAAGCAATTAATTTAAAAACTAGAGTTTAGTCCCATACCTCCAGAAAACAGTTTATTCCCAAGAGTCTCTAAAGTCATAACGTCATTTGTGTGCATAAGCCTGGGATGGGATTTCACCCATTTTTCGGTATTTATGATTCTGTTCATTATTATCACGGTGGGGTCGACCCCAGCGGAGTATAATTGAGTTTTGTCTTGAGAGAGTTTCAAAGTTAACACGTCGGCTTTATGCGTGACTATTTTAAACTTTAAAACACCCACACGACCATCCCAAAAGCTCACGATTCCTCTGAGAAAATTAAAATAAACATATTTAATATACTTTCTAATTTTTTCTATATCCAATCTCCGTTAACAGAAAATATTCTACCTAGAATCTCCTGATACTATTGTCAAGTTATCCATCATAACAATTGACCAGACAATAGTTTCTTTCTTTTTTGAACGTCCTGTGATTAGTCTTTTGAATGGCGTGGCCTTTTTCTACGTCCCAAAGCCGAACTGAGTCCACTGACCCAGACGCAATGTAGTTTCCACAGGGTGACCAGTCCAAACATAAAACTCGGCCTGATTATTTAAAATATTTTATTAAAAACCTAATTATTAATTAAATTAAAACTATTTGCAATTGAATTATACCTTCCTGTCGGTCAAGAACTTTTAGGTACATAAGACCGTCCCCAACAACATCAAAAATGTTTATGAAGCCATCTTCTGTCCCAGCCTAATAAGCAATTATCCTGAATTTACGCAATATCCTTTTAATGTTTAATATAAATCTAATTTTAGTTGAGATTACCGCTAATTGTGTTTCATCCGATTTAACTCCCAAGCACCAAACGGGACCTGACGTCGCAGCAGATTTAGCCTAAAATACAAACTTCATTGTAGCATAAATCATTAATTATACATATTTAATCATAATTTTAATGACGATTACCCTAATTTTTCCTGTTTTAATGTCATGCTCAACAATGAAGCCGTGCAGACCCCCTGAAAAAAGTCTTCCCTGTTGCCCAAACAATACTTTCCACAGATGGCTTCCCGTTGATTAATTCCATGTGGATCATCTCCTTCACTTTGCAAGGCTGATGGGATACATCCCAGAGTTCTATGGAGCCAAAGTCTCCACCCCTAAAGTCATAATAATTAATAATCATCAGTTAATTTAATGAACAATTAAAATCTAAATTCATACCTGTACAATGCCAAAGTCTTCGTTGTTTCATTCAATCGCATGCAACTAATTGGCCGTGGGTGAATATCCAAAATATTGGCAAAATTAACTTCTAATGACGCCATATTTTTAACTTTAATTAATTTTTAATTAAAATTTTAAATGCATTTTTCCAAAAAAGACAGACCGAAGTGGATCAAATGCACGCACATGTGTAAATAGCAGATCATGTTCTGTGAGACGGGCTTTGGTCGCGCTAAGTTTTTAGGGGAATGCAAGACACTTAAATGAATGTATTTAAATATCTCCCAAAAGCTTTTGAATTTTCCTATTGATCTGTTTTTGGAGAAAGTTTTGGAAATTGGAAACCAAGTGAAAGTTTGGAAAGTCCATCGCTATTCCCAATTTTAACAAAAGTAGCAATTAAGCTTTAATTTTAACTGCAATTTCTTTCGGTTCAATGTTTTTGTGCATTTTTTAATAATTTAAATTCAGCTGGAAAGATTTTAATGAATGTTCTCTTTCCATTGTTTTAATATGAAACCTATTAACTTAAAAATAAGTAAAGGAAATGAAATAACTTTAATGATAGTAATACTGTCTTATTTTTCCCCATAAAAGCATTTTCCCAAGCTTATTTTTTTACAGCACATTTCTTACATTATTTAACATTTCCCTTTTTTCTCTGCATAAAAAATACTGAAATACGATCCCTTTTGTCATCCATCATATTCCCTGGAATGAGAATGACAGCGTCTTCATGTCGGAGCTCAAACAGCTCACTTTTCCCCGCAAACCATCCAAGAAGGGGGCATGTGCATTGGAAATTAACAGCTCACTTTTCCCCGCAAACCATCCAAGAAGGGGGCATGTGCAAGCTTTGGAAATGTAGGATTTTATTTCAGGGTGTAGGCCTACTGGGCTTAACGAGGGCATAAACAATGAGACGATGGAAGATTTTTTTAGGTACCGCTGCAAAAGGGTAACAACCGGAACAGCCCATGTAGGCTCCTAAAAAAACATTCCCAGATGCATAGCATTTTTTAGAGTTCCACAGTTTTGTTTCCAATGGAAAGAGAGAGTATCATCGGCACGATAAAGCTTTCTCCTCGAGTGAAAGTGTTGAGCGACGGGGGAAAAGCATTTTTTAAAGCTTTTTCATATGAAAATGATAGATTTTTTATTTACAGGCCAACATCTTGCAAGTGGCTTGGATATGGGCTTCCTTTCTTTAGCCTGTTGAAGAACATTCCCACATTCCCCCATGCATTATCTCGGGTTTAATAACAAATCGTGATTTCTATACAAATCATTAAAATTTGTGAACAAATTGAACAGAGGGTTTCGTACAGGAAATGAAGAGATCGATATTTCCGTGCGGCACGGAATAAAAAGAAATCGATCCATCTTCCCCGCTTTCTGGAAGATAAAAACTAAGGTTGATAAAGTTAAAAATCACGGAGATTGATAAGGTTTGTCAAAGTAATTTAATATCCGTTTTTAAAAGATAAAAAATTATGTAGCTCATTATTAA